>KZ651912.1:944980-955046 GCA_001010745.2 Gerris buenoi
GTTGGGTATCAAATGAAAGCTGCTGAAGAGTAGGACACAAATATATATTTGCTTTTTTAAAGTTTGCATTCCTTATTGGTTTATTACTGATAAAAAACATTGTGACCCCCCGGGGATTCGAACCCGGACTCTTGAGATCGAAGACCAGAAATCATAATTACATAATGGGTATGCTTACTCATCTACAAAACCCTAAAAAGTACTTGGGGCAAGTACTTCCCTGTGATTTTTTAATCTGTTAAAATTCTTTTGATTTTTTTACACAAAAAGCATCAATTTAGCAAAAGCTAATAAGCGAAGACGGATCAAATTAAGCTGAGGCTATCTGCGGTTTTTTTTTTCTCGATAAACTTTAAAAGTTTCATAAAAATCAGATAAGTACACTCGAAGCTAGGTGTAAACAAATGTATGTTTGTGCGCATGCTAAAGAGAAACAAATGAGCGCAGAAGGTTGAAACTTGTATGCGAGACAATAGGCAAATTATGACCTACCATACAAATTTCATTAAGTCGGACGTGAAATTTTTAAGATGTGTTGGTTCGTAAAAAATTAGCGATATACGGACAGACCGAGTAATTTCACAAATATTAGGTATTGATAAAAATAAATCTGATTTTGCTAAAAAGCGAAATAAACATACAAACCAACTATTGAACTCTTTTGACATATGTTTAAAATTGTTTATAGATGGATTAAAATGCAGCATTAATATCCTATATATGTCATATGTGATTGTGTATGTTCGTTTTGTCAGACATATTTTTTTTCCTCTGCCAATAAACTTTTAAATTATAAATTGACAATAAACTAATTTACTCTGCGGGATTTATTCACTATTAAAAATGAATTAATTGAAGGAAAAGGAAGGAAACCTTGTTAAATTGGCTACAAATAAAATAATAATGATAAATTAAAAATATGATAAAATTATAAAATATAGGACATATATTAAAAAAACTAGACTTGTTATATCATAGGCTAAAACGTATTAATACAATTCAATCCAGGAAATATAATTTTAAGTCCGACAATTAGGTATTGTTATCGAGCTTTTCTGTTGTCAAATCATATGTATCCTACTAGTTAACTCGATGACATCCTAGCATGCAACGTGAAATTACCGTAATTATCGTACGCTAGTCTGAAATTACAGTGGAAAAAATAATAAATGGAGGGACCATACAGAATGTTATCCATTACCTCAATGAAGAGTGGGTTGAACTACACCGTGCTTAAGTTCATCAAATATCTCACTTGTTTGCTGTTCTACACACCGATTTTTTAACGTAAGTTTACCAATTATTTGATTATTACCGAGCTTATTAAAGGTAACAGAACATAGCTTACAGAACACTTATCAGGTATCAGGGAACACATACTACGTTCACACATCGTTTTGGAAACGGTTTTGAAAACGATCCGCTAGTACAAATAAAAACGCTGTATGAACGGAGAACGACGGAACGTATCGGTTTAGATCCGCTCCAAAAATACGTGATCGGAACGGGGTATCGAATTCAAAACGCTCGTATGAACAGGTCGTGGAGGGGATCGAGATATCAGGTTATTTTACTCTGTTCCACTTTTCAAGTTCTTTGGTTTTCGTGAGCTCCCGTTTCTTTTTTTTAACTGCAAAAACGTTGTTTAACAAAAGTTAATACTATAAAGAACCTGTAAAAACTATTAATAACTTGTAAATAAAAATGTAAATATACGCGGACATATTAGGTAACAAGTAAGAAGGTCATACTAGTGACGTCAGCTTTATGAAATATCGAAAACAAATATTTCGATCACCTGTAGTTTTTGTTGTATGAACTTGAATCGTTTTGAAAACGAATTGGATCCTAAACGCTTTCAAAACTATATGAGAACGTAGTAATTTATGATCCCGTGTCAGAGGTGCATTCTCAAATTTTCCAGTTCCGGAACGCTTGAGGGTATGGGCCGGAAAAATATAACATCTAATTTTTGCATTTTTGCATTCTGGAAGTAAAATTTACTTTAGGGCCCCAAGGCATGATTGGTGATGAAATAACAAAACTTACCTAAAGTCTACTTTAGGGACAAAATCCCGTTTAATAACTTCATACTTTTGCATAATTTTCTAATAGTTGAATTTTTCATGACAAAAGTGTTAATTAATTCAAGCAACTTATTTTGTTATCATTCTATTAGCTATTCACATTCAAAATTAAGAAAAAAAAATATTTTTACTACGTTTTTCTTAGCTTGCATTCTTGTTTGTTTGTTTGTGGGTCCAGTACAAATCTTGCAATCGATTTTTAACTAATATCCCGAGTACGAGTAGCTAGACATTTAAAACTTTTAGAATAGCTCAGAATACGACCTATATTTTCGATTTTCATTTAGACGGGTTTCAAATTATTATGTTTTATTTAGCCTACAGAAAATTTAAAAACGTAGTATATAAAAAGTTCTTTTTATCTTGTAATTTTTTACAAACTTTTCATCCACTAACACTAAAGCATGTTCCGGCACCTGTTCACCCCTGTCCTGTGTCTGTCTGTCGCTTATTTTTTCTAACCAACATATTATCTTAAAAACTACACTCGTCAGATTTTGAAATTTGGATGCTAGGTCATTAGCCCCATGGTTAGTTCCTTGTACGTGTCAATAACCTTCTGTGTCCATTAATTTCTCTTCCACATGCACAGAAACATACATTTATTTATACCTATATCTTCAAAAGTACTTAACTGATTTTTATGAAACTTTTATATTTTATCACAAGACGCCCACAGATAGCCCCATATTAATTTCAGCAGTCTGTACTCTTTAAAATTTGCTAAATTGATATTTTTAATTCATGAAANACACCTACAAAATTTCATGGTCGTAGGTCCAGTGGTTTCAGAGATATCGTGATGTGTCAGTGAGTCAGTCAGTGAGTGGTATTTGGATTTTATATGTATAGATTAAATCCAAGTGAACTATTCTTTTGTTAAAAATTTATTGGATTAAAGGTTACTTTGCCTTACTAGATATTTAGACTAACGGATATTTTCATTTATATTTACAGGAGTGTGATGTTCCTTTGTCTTAAAGGAATATTTGAACATCCCCCAGTTAAGATTGTCAATTATTTGAAAAAAAACGTCTAACACAATAATGTAAACAAACGGAGGGTAACCAAGTAAAATCTTGCCACATCCGACCTAATTTACTTTTTTACCCAATAAAAAATCGGGTACAGGGTACCTCGGAACTTTTCCTCACTTTTCATCCTGCTGCTTCGCAGCAGGAGCTAGCTCCGGGCGGCAACACTACAAGTAAGGACTGATTTTTCTGCCAAGTTTCAACTCTCTAGGTTAAATACTTTGGGCGCTACGATGATAACACACACACGCACATACAGACGTCATGCTGAAAACCTCTCAGGAGGTATTAAAAACACCTAAAACTGATAATTCTGTTGAATCCTCGAAAATTTTTTTTTGTGTGAAAACAATTTTTTTTTCTCTATACCTTAGGAGATGGTGAGCAGAAGTGAGGAAAAAGTACTGTATGAGGGAACTTTTATGATCCCGTGTCAGATGTATGGGCCGGAAAAATATAATCTATAAAAACGAGTTTTTTTGCATTCTGAAAGTAAAATTTTGCTTTAGGGCCCCAAGGAATGATTGGTGATGAAGTGACAAAACTTAAGTCTAGTTTAGAGGAAAAAATCCCGTTTAATAACTCCATTCTTTAGCATAATTTTCTGATAGTTGAATTTTGTAAAATTGCTGGATATTTTTTGATGACAAAAGTGCAATTTGCGTAAATTAATTTAAACAACTTAATTTATTATTATTCTATCAGCTATTCACATTCAAAATTAAAAAAAAAAACAAAGTATTTTTATATAGTTAGTTACCATAACGATTCCAGTGGTGGCGATAACGGGCCCGCAGGTCCCACGGCGCGGGGGGCCCCTGGGGCCTCCTAGAAGGGAAATAGAGGGACCCCCACTAAAAGTTTGCGGGGGGGGGGCGATATCTTACCACCGCCACTGAACGATTCTTTTTATATCTCTGTTTAGTTGAATTTAGATCAGCTAGCAACATTGTTAATGGTAATAATGTCACTAACAATGATAATGAATGAGCTCCATTCACTTATTTTCTACTAATTTTTCATCCTCTAAACTCTAAAGTATGTTCCGGCACCTGTTTTCACCCCTGTCCTGTGTCTGTCTGTCGCTTATTTTTTCTAACCAACATATTATCTTAAAAACTACACTCGTCAGATTTTGAAATTTGGATGCTAGGTCATTAGCCCCATGGTTAGTTCCTTGTACGTGTCAATAACCTTCTGTGTCCATTAATTTCTCTTCCACATGCACAGAAACATACATTTATTTATACCTATATCTTCAAAAGTACTTAACTGATTTTTATGAAACTTTTATATTTTATCACAAGAAGCCCACAGATAGCCCCATATTAATTTCAGCAGTCTGTACTCTTTAAAATTTGCTAAATTGATATTTTTAATTCATGAAACAAATCAAAATAATTTTGGCAGATTTAATAAACCGAGGAAAATTAAATAAATTTGACAAAAATAGGTTGTAAAAGCATACAATTACTAAAGTATACGAAATTGGACGCTAGGAAGCTATATGCCACACTAATAGGTAGACTATTTTCCTTTATATTTTGTTTCTTCATCCAGAAGAATTTGGTCTGTCGAAAGTAGCCTGCAGTTAACTCCAGATTAATTTCAACCACCATGCTCGTTAGATATTGCTTAATTGATACTTTTATTTGTATAAAAAATAATTCTGTCAAATTTAAAAAAAAAACAGGGGAAATAATTAATTAAATTAGACAATATTGGGCAATAAAAGCACAACATCAATAAAGTAATAGTATAGGTATGCGAAAAAGCTATATCCACACTAATTAGTAGACTATTTTACATTGTTTGCATTAATCGATTGTCAATAAAAGCACAACATCAATAAAGTGATAGTAGGTATGCGAAAAATCTATATCCACACTAATTAGTAGACTATTTTACATTGTTTGCATTAATCGATTGTCAATAAAAGCTATATCCACACTAATTAGTAGACTATTTTACATTGTTTGCATTAATCGATTGTCAATAAAAGCTATATCCACACTAATTAGTAGACTATTTTACATTGTTTGCATTAATCGATTGTCAATAAAAGCTATATCCACACTAATTAGTAGACTATTTTACATTGTTTGCATTAATCGATTGTCAATAAAAGCTATATCCACACTAATTAGTAGACTATTTTACATTGTTTGCATTAATCGATTGTCAATAAAAGCTATATCCACACTAATTAGTAGACTATTTTACATTGTTTGCATTAATCGATTGTCAATAAAAGCTATATCCACACTAATTAGTAGACTATTTTACATTGTTTGCATTAATCGATTGTCAATAAAAGCTATATCCACACTAATTAGTAGACTATTTTACATTGTTTGCATTAATCGATTGTCAATAAAAGCTATATCCACACTAATTAGTAGACTATTTTACATTGTTTGCATTAATCGATTGTCAATAAAAGCTATATCCACACTAATTAGTAGACTATTTTACATTGTTTGCATTAATCGATTGTCAATAAAAGCTATATCCACACTAATTAGTAGACTATTTTACATTGTTTGCATTAATCGATTGTCAATAAAAGCTATATCCACACTAATTAGTAGACTATTTTACATTGTTTGCATTAATCGATTGTCAATAAAAGCTATATCCACACTAATTAGTAGACTATTTTACATTGTTTGCATTAATCGATTGTCAATAAAAGCTATATCCACACTAATTAGTAGACTATTTTACATTGTTTGCATTAATCGATTGTCAATAAAAGCTATATCCACACTAATTAGTAGACTATTTTACATTGTTTGCATTAATCGATTGTCAATAAAAGCTATATCCACACTAATTAGTAGACTATTTTACATTGTTTGCATTAATCGATTGTCAATAAAAGCTATATCCACACTANAACTCGCTAATCGTGTGTAAAGTAGATAATTCTTCTTCTTTACGTCACTAGAGTGGAAAAAAAGAGGAATTCTTCTTCTTTACGTCACTTGAGTGGAAAAAAGGGAAATTGATCAAAACAATGAGACACGCTTGCGCAATTAATAAAGGTGTGTAAAGAATCACTTTCTACGAATCTAAACAGAGATGTAATGTTTATATTACGTATTAATCGTAGATAAAAAATATTCTACCAGTAAGTCTGGCACATAGCTTTTTCGTGTCCTAGGCCGCATTCTTAAGGATTTTATATGCTTTCACACCCCATTATTTTCCAATATTATTTATTTTTACCCCTATTTTTTTTTTTAATTCAGTCGATTTATTTAATAATTTTTTATATGAATAAAAATAACAATTTCAGCAATACTTAAAGGGCGCTGGCGGTTGAAATTAATCTAGGGCTGTGTACAGGTACAGGCCAGAGCCTACTTTCGACACTCCATACACATTTAAACATCAGATGAGTTCTTTTGACGATGTAGGTGTAAATAAATGTATGTTTGTGCGCATGTGTAAGAAAAACATTAGGGAAGAACTTATCTGGGACCATAAATTATCTGGACCATCATGGGCTAATTATGACCTACCATATCCAAATTTCATAAAAATCGGCGAGTTTAGTTTTTAAAAATATGTTGGTTCTCAAAAATTATACATCATGACAGACCTGCAGACAGAGCGACAAACAAGCAGACCGACAGAAAATCACGGAACCAAAAATGTTCCATGATGTCTGAAATGATTTTGTGTCTTGGAATTTTTGTGTACAGTGATATAAAAATTGTTAGTTCTTCTGAACGATCACGTAGCTTTCGTTAGCTTTGGTGAGCTCGGAAGCAATAACAAATTCGAGAATAAGCAAAAGGTATTCTAGAATAAGCAAAAGGTATTCTAGAATAAGCAAAAAGTATTCGAGAATAAGCAAAAAGTATTCGAGAATAAGCAAAAGGTATTCGAGAATGTGCAAAAGGTATTCGAGAATGGGCAAAAGGTATTCGAGAATAAGCAAAAGGCATTCGAGAATGTGCAAAAGGTATTCGAGAATGTGCAAAAGGTATTCGAGAATGTGCAAAAGGTATTCGAGAATGTGCAAAAGGTATTCGAGAATGAGCAAAAGGTATTCGAGAATGTACAAAAGGTATCGAGTTTAAGCAAAAGGTATTCGAGAATAAGCAAAAGGTATTCGAGAATAAGCAAAAGGTATTCGAGAATAAGCAAAAGGAATTCAAGATGTAAAGAAGCGTGATGTCAAAGTTGCTCATGGTTGGGCTAGGGAACCGGAAAATGATTCTTGTTGAACTATTAAATTTTTGCATTCTATTTTCAGTTAAAGACATGCGATGTTCGCATAATTTTTGAAAAAAATGATAAATACAGTTATTAACTTGAAACATAAATAAATACATATGTATGTAAGAAGTAATCATAAGTTAAGAAAATGATAAGTGTTAGTCAATTGGATTTTTGTCTACTAACATATTTTTAATAACATACACAAGAAGAATTCATCTAATAACAGCTAAGAAGAGTTATAATTTATTAGTTTCGCCCTACCCCCGTTTCAATTTTGCTTGCGGTATTTTTTCTCAAGACCTGACCACATCCAAATATTCCGTTCACAGTTCGCCAGAAAACTTCCCGGAGATAGGATCGTGCTTAGCTCTGGACATTGCCCGTATTCATCAGGTATTGATAAGGTTTCATTGGTTTACTCTAGAAATGTAGTCCTATCATTAGTGCATTTAGGTACTTGTTTAGATTGTTATTCCCATATTTTGTTTTAGAATATAGATGACTTTGGCTGAATAACCATAAAGAAAATAGAATGTTTAGTCCTCTGTACTTTTGCACAAAGGAATATCAAACTTCTGTTTATATAAGGGGAGTAACAGTCTAAAGAAGTGCCTGCTTTTTCATATGTTTGTCTTTTTAGAACTATAGATTAAACAGCTTAAATAAATTATTAGCTCTTAGTCTTGTTGGCTGTTATCTCTTAGGATTCAATAATGATGCTTCACTGTCTTTTTGGGTCCGTAGCCAAAATAGAGGACCCTTTAGGCTAGGCGCTTACGAAGATAGGTTGGTTCGCAAAAATTAAGTGACAGAGTGACAGACACACCTACAGACAGACACGAAACTCAAACCAATAATGTTCCCTGATAAAACAGATTCTGCTTTGGAATTTTTAAAATCGAAGACATAAAATATTTTCGTTCTTCAAAACGATCACGTTGCTTCCGTTACCTTCGGTAAACTCGGAAGCAAAACGGGGAGAACAATTAAATAAATTAGTCAACACTGGCTTGTAAATGCATCAAATCATGTGAGAAAGCTATATGGAACCCATTTGGCAGTCTATTTTTTAACAAATGAATGAAAAAAAATCATAGTTTTCTTTAGAAAAGAGAAAAAGGATCTTCAGCATAAAATTTGTTGCATAAATAACCAACAGAAGTCAAATTAGATCATTACTACAAAAAATATAATTNTAAGCAAAAGGTATTCGAGAATAAGCAAAAGGTATTCGAGAATAAGCAAAAGGAATTCAAGATGTAAAGAAGCGTGATGTCAAAGTTGCTCATGGTTGGGCTAGGGAACCGGAAAATGATTTTTGTTGAACTATTAAATTTTTTGCATTCTATTTTCAGTTAAAGACATGCGATGTTCGCATAATTTTTGAAAAAAATTATAAATACAGTTATTAACTTGAAACATAAATAAATACATATGTATGTAAGAAGTAATCACAAGTTAAGAAAATGATGTGTTAGTCAATTGGATTTTTGTCTACTAACATATTTTTAATAACATACACAAGAAGAATTCATCTAATAACAGCTAAGAAGAGTTATAATTTATTAGTTTCGCCCTACCCCCGTTTCAATTTTGCTTGCGGTATTTTTTCTCAAGACCTGACCACATCCAAATATTCCGTTCACAGTTCGCCAGAAAACTTCCCGGAGATAGGATCGTGCTTAGCTCTGGACATTGCCCGTATTCATCAGGTATTGATAAGGTTTCATTGGTTTACTCTAGAAATGTAGTCCTATCATTAGTGCATTTAGGTACTTGTTTAGATTGTTATTCCCATATTTTGTTTTAGAATATAGATGACTTTGGCTGAATAACCATAAAGAAAATAGAATGTTTAGTCCTCTGTACTTTTGCACAAAGGAATATCAAACTTCTGTTTATATAAGGGGAGTAACAGTCTAAAGAAGTGCCTGCTTTTTCATATGTTTGTCTTTTTAGAACTATAGATTAAACAGCTTAAATAAATTATTAGCTCTTAGTCTTGTTGGCTGTTATCTCTTAGGATTCAATAATGATGCTTCACTGTCTTTTTGGGTCCGTAGCCAAAATAGAGGACCCTTTAGGCTAGGCGCTTACGAAGATAGGTTGGTTCGCAAAAATTAAGTGACAGAGTGACAGACACACCTACAGACAGACACGAAACTCAAACCAATAATGTTCCCTGATAAAACAGATTCTGCTTTGGAATTTTTAAAATCGAAGACATAAAATATTTTCGTTCTTCAAAACGATCACGTTGCTTCCGTTACCTTCGGTAAACTCGGAAGCAAAACGGGGAGAACAATTAAATAAATTAGTCAACACTGGCTTGTAAATGCATCAAATCATGTGAGAAAGCTATATGGAACCCATTTGGCAGTCTATTTTTTAACAAATGAATGAAAAAAAATCATAGTTTTCTTTAGAAAAGAGAAAAAGGATCTTCAGCATAAAATTTGTTGCATAAATAACCAACAGAAGTCAAATTAGATCATTACTACAAAAAATATAATTATAAAAGTTAGTCTATAGTACATTACGCGTCGAGTGTGGAAAGTAGCATTTTGCATTTTTGCATGCGAGTGTGGAGTTTGCACCCGAGCGTAAGCGAGGGTAGTAAAACCACACGAGCAATGCAAAATGTCGTTCTCGCACGAGTTGCGTACCGTACTTTATCTACGATTGTTAGATTTTAATAATAAATACAGAAAA
>KZ651912.1:958638-970577 GCA_001010745.2 Gerris buenoi
AGGGAGATAATCCCGAGAGCAGAAATACTTCGATCCATGTTGCGTATTATATTTTATCTACGACTAGTGCACCATGGGTAATAGCTATTAAGTTTGTAGGTATAAAAGTTTTACCTAAAAATTCACGTAATTTAGACACCTTACTGATATTTAGTTACTTGATTTATTAAAATAACAATTCTTATACTAAATATATACGTTTTAAATATAATTACGTTTAGTTTGATTTTAATTTAAAGACTTTGTATGATAACCTAAAGTAACCTTCCCGAAAAATTAGCTAAACCGCTAAAAAAAAAAACAACTAAAAAAAACATTACTACCAACATAATACTTAAAAATTACCTAAAAAGAAAACCTTTTAAGTTGGTATGATTGTTTTTTCACTCCAAAGGGAGGGAAATAACACTTCCCTCCCTATTATTAGCAATGTAAAGTCAATTTACAATGCAAGTCGTAGATAAAAAATATTTTAAACAATGTAAGTCAACATTGCTTGGTTTTTACTTTCTCATATAAAGAGTTAGTATAGTAATAGAGCGAAAATTCAGTCAGACATAGAGCCTTAGAGCCTAAACTGCTAAGCTGACATTCACGAATTTTAGTATACAAGTTCAGAAAAATATTCTCCGAAGTGAAATCGAGAATTTATATGGCTCACTAATGATTTAATGATCACTTCATACTCGTTTCGGCAGTATAATGTACAGAAGTATGATGTGTGATGTGGCTGCTTCAGTCCTACCCTAGTATTAGTGCAAGAACCTTGCTATTAACAAGTATTACATTTTAGTACTGTTTCTGTATAAATAATACTGAATAATAATTGAGTATCGTAAAATGGGCTTAAAAGATGGCTTAATTGCTGGGTTCCAACAAGTGGTACGTCTTAACCGCCTAGAGTCTCTGTCTGTGCCAAACGAGAGTTAGTGCGTTGACAGCGCGGGAAAAACTAGCAAATGGGGTTGGGGGCCAATGAGAGCTCGAGATTTGCCAAATCTCTTGGATAACCATATAAGAAGGTAAATTAGTGGCTTTGTAGTGGCTTTGTTCTTTCCCTCAGAGGTTGGCCAATCTGTGTGTCACTCGATTTCCCGTGCTGGCAACGCACGAACTCTCGTTTGGAACAGACTGTAGTACAAGTACTAGGACCTTACTGCTACTAGTGCTACTACTACTACTACTACTACTACTTGCCTAAATTTACAGCTAAATGTGAGCTTAGACAAATGTGTCACAGTAGCAGATATTAATGAATGTAGTAGACGATGTTAATGAATTACCTCTGAAATGTCCTGAATAAGTTATAAGTTTGTATTATTTTCTTAATTAAGACCTCCTAATCTCACCTCATTCCACATTACATCAAGTTATTTAAATTTTCCAGTTACAATAACATAAATTCAAATAGGAAAACATTTTTTTTTTACAATAATAAACAAAGATACAAATTTGGTCTTAGTCTGAAACAAAATTGAAATGAAAGTTACGAGTGGAAAAAAGAAATTTTGGATAAGTAGACCTTGCTTNATAGTTAGTTATATCTAAAGTCTATAAGATTAGAGTTGGCACAATCAAAAGGCGGGAAAATTTTGAGGGAAACGATTTTATTGGTCCCCCGTGTTGAATGCTACTTCAGAAAAAAATGCTCTACTCTACCCCTGTTCCACAAAAAAAAAAAAAATATAACATGGCAACACCGATTATCCCTTTTTATAACCCCAAAACTACCTCCACGATTGTTGTTTCCCGCCTTCGATTGTGCCAACTCTAATCTTATTGACTATAAATAAGTATAATAAATAAATATAATTAACTATGAATAATAATCAAAGAAAGGAAATATTAAAACAAAAAATAACTTTTAAACATGTAAGTTAACATTACTTCGTTTTTACTTATTGATAACGCGAAAATTCGATTTTGAGACTGATGGATTTACACGTTTTAAGGTCCCCTGAGTCCAAAAAAGTGGGTTTTAAAAAAATTGGGTTTTAAAAAATTCCGTGATGCTCTCATTTATGTGGCTCATTAATGATCTCATCATACTCACATTCGCGATACAATGTCCAGGGGTATGATGTGTGAAGTAACTTCAAAGCTCTACCACACCACGGGGCTTGCAAAATGGGCCTAATTGCTAAGTTAACAAGTGGTTAGTCCTGCCCGTATTGATTGACTGTGATCATTGACGCTCTTGTTTCCACGTCATGTTTAATTAATTTTATTGTACAACTTATATTATATTAATAAATGTTTATTTGTGTTAGGAAGTATAATGGCCAACAGACTGAGTGAAATGCCAGACTGGAAGATTCTAGTTCTTGAGGCAGGAGAAGATGAATGTGTAAAAACTGAAGTGCCCATTCTATCGAGAGATATGTGGATGACACGTCACGACTGGAACTACACCACTACCAAACAAACCAGGGCTTGCCAGGGTAATTATCTTTTAATTTGGGAAAAATAATACTTAATCTGGGTTTGAAACTAATAAATTCAAATAACTTGTATACATAATAAAATCGTAGTCGATCGAACCTTTGTGACGTACAGAATCCTATTTTATTTTTTAATCTCTTATAATATCAAGTTTGAGTTGTTTATTCGTGGATTGTGATTAACTCTGGAATGCTAATGGTAAATAGATGGCTGGTATTACTAAACCTTCTTCGATTTGACTAACATACACAGAAAATTAAATTTTTGGGTTGAAACACTATACTTTTAAACACAGAAAACGATTAAGAACTCATTATTAGATATTTTAAATAAGATATAGGAACATTTTATGAAAAATAAGTTTGTAGGAACATCAGAATACATATGAAATTCCAAGTATCCCATACTCCAATGCACAAGCCCTAGGCCCCAATTTACTCCCACTAGCCTCTGGATCAAGGCCAACTACCCTAGACCTATTGCCCCTTACCCTTGGCCCATTGTCCCTTACCATAGGCCCTTTGCTCCAAGCCATAGGTCCATTCATTACGTTTATTACTAAACGTTAGTCGAATCGAATTTACCCGAAAACAGGTGTATGGTGTAATCTAAAGGACTTCTACTGCTACACTAGCAGGTGTTTAACCAACCAGTTCAAGCACTGCAGCAGGATGAAGTACCCCCGTGGAAGGTTACCATTAGCATTCCAGGGTTAAACAGATCTTTGACAGTGTAATAAGGTCCTAAGAGGAGAAATAAGGGTTTTATGTTTGTTGAGCTGAGCGAAGTGAAGCTCTTACACTTTGTATTTTTTCGGATGCATACTCCTCCTGAACGGCTGAACCGATCCGCACGAAATTCGGCATGGTTACAGTGACCAACCACAGGAAGGTATAAATCTGAAATGGTCCAAATTGGTACACAGGGGTACGGGGTGCGAAGTACACAAAAGTTTTCTCTAATTTTTTCTGCATATTATTAAAATGCACGCTCAGCTCAATATTGCAAGCATTGCACACCTAGTATATGATTTGCAAGATAAATAGATAAGTCACACACACAAATAAGAAATTAACATTTTGTTTAAAATTGTAACTCAATGAACGTAAGGTCTCTAAGAATCACTTTCTCGAGTTAACTTCGGGAAAGAACAATATTTTTCTATAATGTTTTGTTTATCCTAAAAGAATGTAATAGATTACCAAAATATATAAATATAAAGTAAACAATTAAAACTAAACATTTGTCTTTTTTCTAGCTACTGACGGAGTCTGCTACATCCCTAGAGGTCATTCAATTGGAGGAACGAGTTCAATCAATTACATGATGTACGTTAGAGGAAATAAATTTGATTATGACAATTGGCAAGAGATGGATGTTATAGGTTGGTCATATGATAAAGTCTTACCTTATTATCTCAAAGCAGAAGACGTTATGATTAATGACTTAATGGATTCTAAGTATCACGGTAAAGGAGGACCTGTGGGAATTTCTTATCCTGAGTACGCTACACCACTAAGAGAAGCTTATATTAAAGCAGGTGAAGAATTAGGTTACAAAACAGGTGATTACAATGGTGAAGTTCAAACTGGAATCCATTATCCACAGTTCACAATGAAAAACGGACTCAGAGTCAGCACTGGCAAGGCGTACCTAAGAACTATCAAAGACAGGAAGAATGTTCACGTTGTGCAAAACGCACATGTAACAAAAGTTAACTTTGATAAGAATGATAAAACTGTTGAAACGGTGGAATTTATGGTTGGAGATAAACCGTACAAAGTCAAAGTCGATAAAGAAGTCGTTTTGACAGCGGGAGTTTTTAACACGGCAAAATTGCTGATGCTTTCTGGAATTGGTCCAAAGGAACATTTAAATAAATTGAATATCCCTGTTGTCGTAGATTCGATGGTCGGTGATAACTTACAAGATCAAATATCAGTTCCTGTACATTTCCGTGTTAAAGATGAAATGGCTTTGACCAGGCCTATGTTCGAGAATAAGGAAGCCGTTGAAATGTTCGCTAAAGAAATGAAAGGACCGTTGACCAGTGTTGTCGGATTTGAAGGTCTTGGTTTTTTCAATCTAAATGATAAGATTAACGAAACTTTACCTGATGTTCAAACTGTTATGATGTCTTATATTCCTATGCCTGGTGATGCACCTGTCATAATTTTTTCATCTAATAAACTCCGACCGAAGAGTCGAGGAATGGTAAGATTGAGGTCTTCAGACCCACGTCGTGCACCAATAATCAATCCTAATTATTTATCAGACGAATCCGACTATAAAGATACGATCGAAGCATGCATGATGTCTCTTAAATTAGCTAAAACTAAAGCTCTCGAACCGTTTTCTCTTAAAGTCGACACATCCTGGACACCGAAATGTTCAATAACCAAAGATGAAATGGAATTATGCAAATGCCTCACTGAAAATTATTCTCATCCAATGTACACTGCCGGTGGAACAGCAAAGATGGCTCATCCTAGAGAAGCAGCAAAATCTGTCGTCTGCCCATTATTAAGAGTTCATGGAGTTCACGGACTTAGAGTTGCTGATACATCCGTCATGCCTTTATTAACCAGTGGCGATACTCATGCACCTTCGATGCTAATTGCTGAAATGGGTGCAGATTTCATCAAGCAACAATGGACATAACTTTTATTCTTAATTGAAAATTAATTTATTTCTAAAATTACATTTTATAGTTAATCAATGTTAATTATTTATCGCGCTAAAATAATGTCAAATGATTTTTGTGATGTCGAGAATATGATTTATTCATTTAACAATTTATTATTATAGTACTATATTAAATGTTAATGTGATACAAAACAATTCCGTTATTAAATTATTTTATAAGAAATTTAATTACATTTTTTATTATTCTTTCTCCTGTCATAAATAATAATAATGATAATAATAATAACTAAGAGTTCAATGGTGTAGCTTTCATGAATGAATGAATATGTTGAGTGACTATATCTACATTACATGAATAATCTGGATTTACTGCTACTTAATCTGCGTTAATTCGTAATCTGCGTAAACATAAATATTTTATAAATAAGTAGGTGGTTCCTTTTAGATACCCAACTAATCAAGAAAATAAATATTTTATAAATAAGTAGGTGGTTCCTTTTAGATACCCAACTAATCAAGAAAATAAATATTTTATAAATAAGTAGGTGGTTCCTTTTAGATACCCAACTAATCAAGAAAATAAATATTTTATAAATAAGTAGGTGGTTCCTTTTAGATACCCAACTAATCAAGAAAATAAATATTTTATAAATAAGTAGGTGGTTCCTTTTAGATACCCAACTAATCAAGAAAATAAATATTTTATAAATAAGTAGGTGGTTCCTTTTAGATACCCAACTAATCAAGAAAATAAATATTTTATAAATAAGTAGGTGGTTCCTTTTAGATACCCAACTAATCAAGAAAATAAATATTTTATAAATAAGTAGGTGGTTCCTTTTAGATACCCAACTAATCAAGAAAATAAATATTTTATAAATAAGTAGGTGGTTCCTTTTAGATACCCAACTAATCAAGAAAATAAATATTTTATAAATAAGTAGGTGGTTCCTTTTAGATACCCAACTAATCAAGAAAATAAATATTTTATAAATAAGTAGGTGGTTCCTTTTAGATACCCAACTAATCAAGAAAATAAATATTTTATAAATAAGTAGGTGGTTCCTTTTAGATACCCAACTAATCAAGAAAATAAATATTTTATAAATAAGTAGGTGGTTCCTTTTAGATACCCAACTAATCAAGAAAATAAATATTTTATAAATAAGTAGGTGGTTCCTTTTAGATACCCAACTAATCAAGAAAATAAATATTTTATAAATAAGTAGGTGGTTCCTTTTAGATACCCAACTAATCAAGAAAATAAATATTTTATAAATAAGTAGGTGGTTCCTTTTAGATACCCAACTAATCAAGAAAATAAATATTTTATAAATAAGTAGGTGGTTCCTTTTAGATACCCAACTAATCAAGAAAATAAATATTTTATAAATAAGTAGGTGGTTCCTTTTAGATACCCAACTAATCAAGAAAATAAATATTTTATAAATAAGTAGGTGGTTCCTTTTAGATACCCAACTAATCAAGAAAATAAATATTTTATAAATAAGTAGGTGGTTCCTTTTAGATACCCAACTAATCAAGAAAATAAATATTTTATAAATAAGTAGGTGGTTCCTTTTAGATACCCAACTAATCAAGAAAATAAATATTTTATAAATAAGTAGGTGGTTCCTTTTAGATACCCAACTAATCAAGAAAATAAATATTTTATAAATAAGTAGGTGGTTCCTTTTAGATACCCAACTAATCAAGAAAATAAATATTTTATAAATAAGTAGGTGGTTCCTTTTAGATACCCAACTAATCAAGAAAATAAATATTTTATAAATAAGTAGGTGGTTCCTTTTAGATACCCAACTAATCAAGAAAATAAATATTTTATAAATAAGTAGGTGGTTCCTTTTAGATACCCAACTAATCAAGAAAATAAATATTTTATAAATAAGTAGGTGGTTCCTTTTAGATACCCAACTAATCAAGAAAATAAATATTTTATAAATAAGTAGGTGGTTCCTTTTAGATACCCAACTAATCAAGAAAATAAATATTTTATAAATAAGTAGGTGGTTCCTTTTAGATACCCAACTAATCAAGAAAATAAATATTTTATAAATAAGTAGGTGGTTCCTTTTAGATACCCAACTAATCAAGAAAATAAATATTTTATAAATAAGTAGGTGGTTCCTTTTAGATACCCAACTAATCAAGAAAATAANTTTTTTTTTATTAAAATCGTCTGAACAATGTGTCAATCAAGGTGACCTCTTTGATTTGATAACTAACCTATTAAGTGAAAAACTACCATCAACTTGATTATTGGTCTACAAACTAAGTTCGTAATCGTGAAAATCACATTGTCCACCAACAAGGGCTGACATGGCCGTTCTCTACCGGTTTGTATTTTTCAAATGCCTATTGCTTCTCCTGCAGACGAACTTAGCAAACCATATTCTTAAAAGGCACCAAAAGATTTACTTATTCACAAAATTCTAGCAGTTTTTTTTTTAGCAACTTTTTCTAGCTTGATGTTAGTCAGACACTTTTTTGCTCGCTATCTCCTGGACTATTATATCTTAGCACAACTAATCAGCTAATCAGCTGATAATGAGACTAGTATGACGGGTTCAAGGATTGATTCGAGATAGCATCACATTTAGAGATTAAGGTCCACGCAGTTATCAGCTGCAATGAAAGTTTTTTCAAACTTTTTCCTCCAAAATTGTTGTTATATAAGAATTAATAATGTTATAGCATAGTTAGTTGCATCCAGTAATAATTTGTATACTATATAAGTGATGTTGTATACTATGAAGTGATGAATTTAGAAATATAGCAACAAAATTGAGTGTAAGTACGAATATACTTTAAGCTTGAGTATAGAACATTAAGACCTTTTTTTTCTTCTTTACAGCTGAAACAGGGGTATTTCTTTAGATTGTTACTCCCCTTATAAAAAAAGAGAACAATCGAAAGAAGGTGTACGGAATGTTCTTTTTTAAACTGCTACTCCACTTATAAAAACAGAAGTGTGATATTCCTTTGTCCCAAAGTACATTAGACTAAACGTCCCTTTCTTTTAATAGTTTTTAGTCAGTCATTTATATTCAAAAGAAAGCGTAGAAGAGTAACAATCTAAAAAAGTACCCAAATAATTACATTAATACATAATTTAGGAGGAAATAGAAATGGACAGTTTATACGACATTTCTTATTGAAAATTCAGAAAAACATATTATAGTAATAAATCACCCTTAATTTTTATCTCCTTGATTTTTGTTAATGCAAGTACAATATTTTTATTCTTATACCAAAAGTTTTCTAGATTTAAAAGTTTCTTTTTGAACGTCGAAGACCAACGGTGGCACTGTTTAAGAAAATTTAATTAATTTAATTGGCGCTTCACAAGAAAACGATCCTATTCAATGGTTTTGCTGTTGATCAATTTATCCCTCAAGTTAATTTTGTTTCGGATTCAACACATGAGACATATGAAATTGAATAACATGCTTAAATATAGATATTTTACTAAACATAAAATTTCTAATATAAATTTTTTCTTATATACTTAAAGTAGTTAAACTTAAGGTAAAGTACTTCCTTTGTCCCTAAATCTGGTATATCTTTAAATTCTTACTCCCCTACGTTATTATAGAATATAAAAATGGATATAATTATTTATAAATAAGTCTAAATAACTATTAAGACAAAGGAATGTTTAGTCCAATGTACTTTATAGAACAAAGGAATATCACACTTTTGTTTTTATAAGGGGAGTAACAGTCTAAAGAAAAACATTTAATGCAGCTTCTTTAGATTGTTGCGTCCTTATGTTATTTTAAAATATAAATGGATATAATTATTCATACATTAGTCTAAATAACTATTTAAACAAAAAACAAAGTGATGTTTAGTCCAATGTACTTTAGAAAAAAGGAATATCACACTTTTTTTGTTATAAGGGGAGTAACAGTCAAAAGAAGAACATTCTGTAAGACACTTTCTGTAGATTGATACTCCCATATGTTATTTTAGAATATAACTGGATATAATTATTTATACATTAGTCTAAATAACTATTAAAACAAAGTGATGTTCAGTCCAATGTATATTAGGACAAAGGAATATTACACTTCTTGTTTTTATAAGAGGAGTAATAGACTTAAGAAGAACATTCTAGACACCTTCTTTAGATTGTTACTCCCCTCTGTTTTTTCACAAGAGATTTACTACAGTCTAAAGAAGTTCCCAAAATCTTATCTATTATAAAATATTAAACATATTTTCTAAGAAAAAAAAAGAAAATCTGTCTGTGATTTTATCAATAATCAAACTTGATAATAATAACATTATTGTAATTGTTACTAATAATATTATTGTACTTGTAAATGATACAAGAACTTAATAAATTTCATCTTTCGGTAGATATTCAGCCATTAGCTTCAATAATGGATAAAGTTCCAATTTCTTCAAAGTACTTTTGACATTAATCCTTAAAAATTTCTCTGATTTCTTGGTGGTCTTTATTTCCTTGATAGCTTCGTCCTCGTCAGCTGATGTGATTTCATTGCATCGTGTCAACAATGGAACATTGTGGATGTCGTTACCACTTAGATTTCGACTGAAAATAAAAATGATGTACATATTTAACTATTTAATTTTTACATATTTATCAATTTAATTTTTACATATTTAACAATTTAATTTTTACATATTTAACAATTTAATTTTTACATATTTAACAATTTAATTTTTACATATTTAACAATTTTAATTTTTACATATTTATCAATTTAATTTTTACATATTTAACAATTTTTAATTATAATTTAAAATTGGATTTATCTTTTAAACTTAAAATCCTCTAGAATCAACGCTAATTATGCCTTTATTGAACTGGTTCTATCAGTTTAATCTCACTATCAATAAAGTAAAAATAATAGGTTTCTTTCGTATGTTCTGTTAGTGTATTAAGCAAAATATATTTTTTTTTTGGCACAATAGCTTTCTCGCTACTTCGTATACTTTGACAATTATTTGCTTTTACAACCCATTTTTGACAAAATATATAGTTGTCCCCCTGTTTTTTAAAACTGTCCATTTTTTTTCTTTTCTTCCAAGCTTACCGAAGGTAAAGAAAGCTATCTGATCGTTTTGAAGAACGAAAATATTTTTTGTCTCCGATTTCAAAAATTCCAAGACAGAAATTCGTTTCAGACATCAGGGAAAAGTTTTGGTTCCGTGTCTGTCTGTCTGTCGGTTTGTCGGTCTGTCCCTCAATTTTTGCGAACCAAAGTATCTTAAAAACTACTCGGCCGATTTTAATGAAACTAGTATGGTAGGTCATAATTAGCTTATTGTTAGTCCATATTATAAGCTGCCACATGAGCACAAACATACATTTATTTACATCTATAGCTCCAAACGTACTTATCTGATTTGTATGAAACTTTTATAGTTTATCGAAAGTAACCCGCAGATAGTCCCAGATTAATTTGAACTGTATGCGCTCTTTAACTTTTCCTAAATTGATACTTTAATTCATTTAAAAAATCAAATCCATTTTGACAGATAAAAAAACACGGGGAAACAAACAAATTAAGACAATAATGGCTTGAAAAAAAATAACCATAATTATTATAATGAAAATTAGCATGGTTTAAAAAACTAAATGCTATTGTTAGAATTCAAAGTTTTTTAGGTTGCGTATAAATAACATAGTAAACTAAATCAGGTAAATTCCATATTATTAGAAATATTAAATACAGTTGGACCTCCTTACAACGAAGTTCTACACAACGAAAATCTCTATACAAGATTTTTTTTGTTTTCTATGTAAAGTGTTTCTATAGTAAAAGAAATTCTATACAACAATTTTATTTTCTGGAACCATCAATTCGTTGTATGGAATTCCTGTATTAAAGTATAATACTGTATAAGTTTCTACTGCATTCTCATCCATACCAGATACTAATTCGTAACTGCGCTTTAGTTATATTTAGGATTATAGTTACGTGACTATGAATTAGCTTTTAAATAATATCAATCTATTAATATACCTAATACAATATGAACTCATATCGAAAACTCTCCGCTAAACCAATATTTTGCTTTTACGCATGTCATAAAATTCACGTTTCCTACTGTCTTTCTATATACAGGGTGTCTCAGCTAATATGGAACAGCGAAATATCTCCGGAACCATAATAGATAGAAAGATGCGGTTTTCAGGGTTCGATAATGATAATGGCTAAAAAGGCGCTTCCGGGACATATGCTGAACATGTTCTGTGTTTAGCAGAAGTGTGTGTAATTTACAAAATTAAAAAAAGTGAATATGAAGCCAAATTTTAATGCCAAAAAAACATTCTTATTTTTAGTCTTAGAATCCAAATCCATTCTTAAAAACATGCATTATTGATTTTTTTCACTTTTTGAGCCCTGCTGAACACCATTTTTTAGGCAAAAAAAAGTTATATATAAGGTAATTTTTTAGATTGGATTTGGATTCTATGACTAAAAATAAGAATTTTTTGTCACTTGAATTATTTTTCTAAATCCATTAGTAGCTGTAAAATGGACTTAAAGTTTCAATTTTAGCACGTTCAGTGCTCTTTAAATGGCAAACTAATGCTCGGAGCAAAAAATTTCCAAGAGTAAAAAGTTCTTTTTTTTAGCCATAGAATCCAAATCCAGTCTTAAAAATATGGCTTCTTATACACTTTTTTTTAATTTTGTAAATTACACACACTTCTGCTAAACACAGAACATGTTCAGCATATGTTCTGGAAGCGCCTTTTCAGCCATTATCGAACCCTGAAAACCGCATCTTTCTATCTATCATGGTTCCGGAGATATTTCGCTGTTCCATATTAGCTGGGACACCCTGTA
>KZ651912.1:971553-985180 GCA_001010745.2 Gerris buenoi
GGGTTGAAGTCGGACGTTTCGCTTCCACTACTGGAAGCATTTTCAGGAGATCTATGGTCTAGGAAACCAGTATAAATACGCCGTTCTTCTCTCCAGTCGTCAGTTCATCCTGTGATTGCTTCGAGTCAACATCACGATGCACCACACCCCTGAAGATGCTTCCAGTAGTGGAAAGTCCGAAACGTCGGACTTCATCCCCTTCGTGACGCGGATTCCACCGGAAAACCAAGCTGTTTATTGTGTAATTAATTGTTGGTCTTAGATGAAATAAACTATAACCTACAAAAATATAACAACTATAAACTTCAATTTGATAAATATATTTCTGCATGAACTCTATAATTTAAATACTTTGCATAAGAAAAGTACTTCGGACAATCCGCTAAAGCTTGAACTAGACCTGCTTATGAAGGGGATGACCTCTAAATAATAAATGTTGTGGTATAAAACTTTAAATAAAATATTCACAGCAAATCCAGACATAAACGAGTATTTCAATTCATCTTACTTGGATTTCTGCTTAAATGTTAAAATATGCTTAATGTTAATTTATAACCAGTAGAATAACCTACACCGATTGATCTTGTAATAACAATCTACGTTTATCTATTGTGTAAAGTTGTAGTGGAAACAACCTTATTACGGTTACTATTTCCAAATTATGTTTGTCTACATGACCGTTATTGAGTTAGTATTTGTGGCTGAAAGAAGGTTATGTTTGTATGGTTAAAGTGTCAGGTTACCCAGGAAAGAAACAAAAAACTGCGCATGCCCAAATACAATCTACAATCTACACCTTTTGGTATATCGACCTTGAGATGAACTAGACTAAATACGGTGCGTTTACAAAGGATGATAACCTATCAGATCGTTTTCAATACATCATGTAAAATGTTAAATAATTATTTACTATAAACTAATGATTAACTTTTTTGTTAGTCTGAATTTGATTTCACGTTTTTCTCTATCCGAAACATTTATCGGCATCTCTTTATTTAATTTAAATTAAACTATTGTTTTATACGGTTAAATAATAAACAACTTACGTTAGTGATCTTGTAAACCGATGTTTATATCTTGACCATCTTTTCCTTTCATTAAACTGATTAAGTATTAGATCAAGTGAAGGATAGGCGGTGTTGAGCTGATCTTTAAGTCGTTCCCAGACCATATTTCGACCATACTTCAACAGCATATATCTAGGGATTACCATAAGTGAGCTTTCAGTGTCGGTAACAACGACCCATCTGCATGCTTCTTCGCCTGCCGTATAATACAGGAAGAAGTTTTTAGAAGGGTCTTAATCTTATTGTGTTGAGATTCAAGATTGAATGCGAAGTGTAAGGGTTAGCTTCCCCTTTTTTCGTACGACAAAAGAAGTTTAAAACTACTATGTAAGGTAGTCCCTAATTTTTTTTTTGTCAACGAAGGAACTTCGTTGAAGAAGAGTTAAGGTAACGGTCCTTTTATAAAATATTCAGTTAAAAAAAATGTTATGTAACTTGAGACCAGATAGCAGGTGGGCCCAAAATACTTTCCAAAAATGCCATCAAGATTTATCGCACGGCAGTAAAAAAAGAAGCAGCAGTTACCGTTCCTTTTATTTGGTGGGTCAAATGCATTGTACATTTGACACCTCATAATCGATACTCGATCAAATATACTGATAATCGAATGTTGGGCCTTAAGGAAAAACGATACGCTCACTTTATAGCAGAGTAAAAATGGGTTTTGACCTCGAAAAAATTAATACAAGCAAGGAACTTGGTGGAGATGTTGTGTTCAGCTTCCTGTTGAATATACTAAAAGTCCCCTAAAATCAGAGTTGTGCTACGGCCGCCATATTGAAAAATGGCGGTCCATTTTCGGTTTTTTGCTTTTATACTAATTTTTTTGAGGTTCGGCAGTTTTTTGGTCTATTTTTACTGCACTATTTGCGATATTTCGACTTCTCCTTTTGTCATTTTCAAGCTGGCTGACTAGAAGATTACACTAAATTGATATTACGAGAATATCTTTTGAATTAAAAGTGAAAAATGTTTGAATCGTCTTATTCTCGGCAATTTCCCTGCATTCAAGTAATAATTATTTCCCTCAATTGGTATTATGTACATTTTTTTTTTATTCCAGTTTATACACTTATTTTTATTTACTTTTATATTATTTCTTTTACTTCACTTGACCACTAAATCGATATCCGCCTCGATACATTTAGTCAGATAATCGATACTCTCTAAATATTAAATAAATTTACTCAGTGTGACCATGATCATATTGATTTTGAATGTGTTATTTTTGAATTTGTTACTTTTTTTTATTGATGTCTTTAATTCTTTTGCAGAATAAAGTTTATTAGCTAGTTTATACGTGATATAAACGTGAATACAATAGAAATGTTATCGACGAAAGCATTTTTTTTAACAGTTTAAGCTCCTCACGTCTGCACAAATACTAATTTATTTATTTACTATGAAGTATTTCGTTGTAGGTGTTATCAAATGTCACCACCTACCTATGTTGGTGGTCGTCATAATAGTAAATTATTACTATTCTTGATATATTGCACCAAGTAAAATAAAAATGTATAAATTTAAAACATTTTAGATCAAATTACTTGGTAGTTACGTTAAAAATAAACTAATGATCTCTGACAAAAGCTCACAGTAATTAGAATTCTTAAATAAAATTGAATTATTACCTAGTCCAAAAACACCTCTTCTGGTCAAAAAACATGTTCTGATTATAAACTTTTCGGCATTAGGATCTTTAGTTTCTTGATCTGGGTGTAACTTGTAACCAGGGTAGGGTAGAGCAGGATCCTTGATAAGAACAACCTTCTGGAGGACGTTGCATTTACCTTCTAGGATGAAATAAGTTAAGCCAACTGTTCCTTCAAACACTTAATATTTTAAATGAAAAATTGATTAATGGTTAATATAAGACATAAAAACAAAAAATAGTGAAATGTATAAATTTGAAGAGACAATAAAGAGTGTCCGAAACAAAATCTCAAGAGCAAACTGGGAACAATTCCTAAAGGCTAGAATACGCTGAGGAATTTTGTTCCAATAAATGTTTGGGACCATAATGTTTCGCAACAGTTTCGGGACACTTACTACGTTCCCATGGATTTTCAAAACCGTTTCGAAAACTCTTTATACCTAATCATATCTCCGCTTATCATACTTAATGCCCTTGCTTCAATTCTGTTTTCAATTACCCCCATTTAATGTAATTTATATTTAATACCTGTTCCCATGCAATTGTCTCAAAATAGTTTCAATACAAAACCAAAAATTTGATGTAGAGGTAGAACTGTAGAACTCATGTTAAAGTGCTGAGATTTAAAGAAAAATGTAAGCTTCCATCGGTCCAAACCCTATATTCTATTTTCAGTTTTTAAAGCAATTGTCAAAAGGTTTGTTAGTTAGGGGAGAGAGAAATTTCCACCCTTCTATTTCATGATAGATTGCTTGGCAAGATCAAAGGTCCTTTACCCTCATTCTTCAAATTGTCTGCGTTCAATTGTTGCTTGGAAGCTTAAAGCTTGCTTCTAAAATGTAGGCAGTTTTATTGCCGGCCTTCACCAATTGGCAGTTCTTGGAAGCTTACAACTTACCTAACTAAACTGTAGTGCAGCTTTATTGCCGGCCTTCACCAATTGGAAGTTCTTGGAAGCTTACAACTTACCTAACTAAACTGTAGTGCAGCTTTATTGCTGGCCTTCACCAATTGGAAGTTCTTGGAAGCATAAAAATTACCTAACTAAACTGTAGTGCAGCTTTATTGCCGGCATTTACCAATTGGAAGTTCTTGGAAGATTGCAACTTACCTAACTAAACTATAGTGCAGCTTTATTGCCGGCATTCACTAATTGGAAGTTCTTCGAAGCTTAAAACTTACCTAACTAAACTGCAGTAAAGCTTTAATGACGGCGTTCACCAATTGGGAGCTCTTGGAAGCTTACAACTTACTTAAATAAACTATAATGCAGCTTTATTGCTGGCATTCACTAATTAAAAGTTCTTGGAAGAGTACAACTTACCTAACTAAACTGTAATGCAGTTTCTTACTTCTTAATAAACTTCCAAATAATGCGAAATTTAGCTTTGAGAACACTGAATGTGTTAAAAGATCAAAATATAAATATCTATAGATATAAAATATAGATAAATTCTTAAATAATTTGTTATACATGAAAGCACCACATTCTGTTCGACTTTGATGATTTCAGCTGCCACACAGTATTCCCTCATTTCAAAAAAAGTTAATTTGTCGAAGAAGCTGAATTTTCTCATTGCACATTCAACGTCATAATACTGTCTCTTTAATTCATCCTTAGCATATAAAAGGAAATAATGCTTATTGAATATTATCCATTCGGATGGACCTAAAAAAGAAAATTACATTTTTAAAATGCTAATAAATCATCATATTAAGATAACCAGCTACATTTACACTTAAATACGAGTATAGTAAGTTTTGAATTAGCAAATTTTGAGATTAGAGGCTTGCCGTGGGAGATAGCATTTCTAGCTCCCGAGGCCTAATAGCCAAGGGAGATAAATGAGTTAGCTCCAGAGGTTTGCTGAGGGAGATTACAGCACTACTAGCTCCCGAGGCCTAATGGCAGAAAGAGATGGATGAGTTAGCTCCTGAGGTCTGTCGGGGAGGATTACAACAATGCTAGCACTCTAAGGCACAGCCGAGGGAGATATCCCCGAGAGTAGAAATACTTCAATCAATGTTGCGTATTAAATTTTATCTACGACTAGTGCACCATAAGCCCAAAGTGACCCTACCGAAGAATTAACTAATAACTAAACAACTGATCACCTTTACTACAAACATAATACAAAATACCCCTGGTATAACGGCTTTTCCACTCATATGGGAGGATGTAACATTTCCCTCCCTGTTATTAGCCATGTAAAGTCCACTTACAATGCATGTCGTAGATAAATAATAATAATAATAGTACTGGTTGTTAATTTTGTGCCCTGTCGGTGAAAATCACCACCAGCCAACCTCATCCCTCATCTAACCACATCCAACCACATCTATTTTCATTGGGTGGTTAGAGGTGGTTAGCTGGTGGTTACAGGTGGTTAGCTAGAGGTGATTTTCGCTGGGAATGTAAACTAATTAACCAGTACCAAACATACATTTCTCCCTGTTTGCGGAAATAACTATTGTTTTAATGAAGGCTTTATTTAATCAATTCGAGAGAGTGCGAAATGATGGTCCTTACCACAATTGTTTTTTAATTAAAACTTGTATTAAACGATAACATTAAATTTGTTTAATATTTACTTACAAATATATAAATAGAGCAAATACTAAATGTATATTTCAACATTATATATATTAACATTGTTTTGGTTTTGTACAAACCAGAGATGTCACCTAGGTTAAAGAATCTTGGACATAATCCAATATCGTTTGTTTCATGAATAACAATATCCATTGGATTGTTTAGTGAATATTTTACGAGTATATACACATTGAATGACGTCAATGTTTTTTTTTCCAATAGAAGAATGAAGGCGCTCTGCTAACTTTTCATGGTCCATAGCCAAAATCTAGAACTCTTATACAATCATGCGCTCGTCTGTCCCTGCGATTCCAACGCACCTTATTTCCGTAAGAACCAAATACGAAAATTTGAAACTCCGCACTTATGTTATGTGTAATACGGAAAACTATAGGGAACCCAATCACAGAAAATTNGCTGGGAATGTAAACTAATTAACCAGTACCAAACATACATTTCTCCCTGTTTGCGGAAATAACTATTGTTTTAATGAAGGCTTTATTTAATCAATTCGAGAGAGTGCGAAATGATGGTCCTTACCAAAATTATTTTTTAATTAAAACTTGTATTAAACGATAACATTAAATTTGTTTAATATTTACTTACAAATATATAAATAGAGCAAATACTAAATGTATATTTCAACATTATATATATTAACATTGTTTTGGTTTTGTACAAACCAGAGATGTCACCTAGGTTAAAGAATCTTGGACATAATCCAATATCGTTTGTTTCATGAATAACAATATCCATTGGATTGTTTAGTGAATATTTTACGAGTATATACACATTGAATGACGTCAATGTTTTTTTTTCCAATAGAAGAATGAAGGCGCTCTGCTAACTTTTCATGGTCCATAGCCAAAATCTAGAACTCTTATACAATCATGCGCTCGTCTGTCCCTGCGATTCCAACGCACCTTATTTCCGTAAGAACCAAATACGAAAATTTGAAACTCCGCACTTATGTTATGTGTAATACGGAAAACTATAGGGAACCCAATCACAGAAAATTACAGGGAAACCCCAAAAAATCATCATTTCATTGCTTTGGGCAATAAAAATGCGTATTAAGGCGTTCATTCACGTCATTATAATAAAGGAGCCGTTAGAATTTAGAAAAAAAAGTAAAATTAAGCAAATAAAGTAATTAATTAAGCAATTACTTTTAGATAATTTATCATATATTTGAAGACCAACAAATCAAAACAAAAATTTACTTTTATTGGAATAAATGTGGTTGCCTTAGTTGCTTAAAATAAATCATTTCGAGGTGCCTCATCGTCGGGACTCTAAGCTGAAACAAACATTTAAATTACCGCCATCTTGATACGGCTGGGCCAATTATGCTGGTTATAGAATTCGTCCTATTTATTAAATTGCCTGTGGACCAATTGAATTGCCTCTGTCTGTGCCAAAAGCACATAATTGAGCAATTTTTCTTTTTATACATATAATTATTAGCTAAAGTTTGCGAGTTGTGACTTTTGACAGTCAGATTGACCAACCTATGCTAGGGGTAAAATAAAGCCACTAGGAGGTTATCTTAAGTGCAACGTCCCACTACCAGTGTTATTTCTGTTTGCCTAGTTGGCCACTGCTACGTATCTTTAACTCGAACGTTAAGTGCATACTCCTCTACGGCTGTGAAACTTGGACGACTCTACAACTTACAAAGAGCTTCCAGACTTTAGTAAACATGAGTCTGAGAAATATCCTGCGGATAAGGTGGCCGCAGTTTATCTCAAATGAAGAGTTGTGGAGGATAACAAATCTGAGACTCATAGACATCAATATACGCCACAGAAAGTGGAGGTGAATTGGACATACGCTATGTCCAGTGGAGTGCAATATAGCTATAGACAAGCTCTGGAATGAGTTTACAAGCCTTAAGACGCAGAGTTAGGCCAAGACATACCTGGAGGAGGAGCGTTGAAGCAGAAGGTATCGAGAGAGGAGGAAAAACCTGGTCCGAGATAAGAGCTTTTGCATGAATAGGATCCGTTGGCGGAAGTTCGTCGAAGCTGCTCCACGGAGGAGTTAAAGGAAATGAGTAGTAGTAGTAGCTGGCCTAACCTTCTAGAATTCAAAATTCTGAACTCTTATTGAATCCCAAACCCTAATTTTTTCGTATTTTCCCGCGCTATCAAAAGTCACAAGCTCTAAACGTGCATAGTATAATAGTTATTTATGTAACTAGGCAGCAAAATGGAATTTTTCTGACGAATGATTAAATTAGCCTCCGAGCCGAAGGCGAGGTCAGGCTATGGTAATTTATTAGATTGACAATATATTAATGAGGCAGAAATGTTTCCTTTGCTGCCTTGTTGCATACAATATTTTTCCTACGTATTATTTATACTTTTACTTCATTCTATTTTATAAATATAATCTTTTATATGTATTTATATACCTTCTTTTTATAAATTTGTAATATTTTTAAGATAAATTGTTCAAATAATTTAGGTTAAAGATTGAATAAAACAATAGGTTGTTTGTTGAGCGGGGGGAGTGTAGTGTAGGTGGTTGTTGAAGCGGGGAATGTGGGCGTGGCTTAGCCTGGAAGAATCCTCAGCAAAACACGATTTTGCCGCCTAGGCAGCAAAATCGCATTTTGCTGCGTATTGCAAAGTTTTCTTGACACCTCAGAGAAATTACATTTTCATGCCTAAAAACAGTTCAATAATGCGTAATTTTGCTGCCGCTAGTAGGAAAAANACATGAAATCCCCAATAGGACCTACAGTTGTTGTGGAAGGTCTTATAAATCATATTCTCTAACATGAAATCCCCAATAGGACCTACAGTTGTTGTGGAAGGTCTTATAAATCATATTCTCTAACATGAAATCCCCAATAGGACCTACAGTTGTTGTGGAAGGTCTTATAAATCATATTCTCTAACATGAAATCCCCAATAGGACCTACAGTTGTTGTGGAAGGTCTTATAAATCATATTCTCTAACATGAAATCCCCAATAGGACCTACAGTTGTTGTGGAAGGTCTTATAAATCATATTCTCTAACATGAAATCCCCAATAGGACCTACAGTTGTTGTGGAAGGTCTTATAAATCATATTCTCTAACATGAAATCCCCAATAGGACCTACAGTTGTTGTGGAAGGTCTTATAAATCATATTCTCTAACATGAAATCCCCAATAGGACCTACAGTTGTTGTGGAAGGTCTTATAAATCATATTCTCTAACATGAAATCCCCAATAGGACCTACAGTTGTTGTGGAAGGTCTTATAAATCATATTCTCTAACATGAAATCCCCAATAGGACCTACAGTTGTTGTGGAAGGTCTTATAAATCATATTCTCTAACATGAAATCCCCAATAGGACCTACAGTTGTTGTGGAAGGTCTTATAAATCATATTCTCTAACATGAAATCCCCAATAGGACCTACAGTTGTTGTGGAAGGTCTTATAAATCATATTCTCTAACATGAAATCCCCAATAGGACCTACAGTTGTTGTGGAAGGTCTTATAAATCATATTCTCTAACATGAAATCCCCAATAGGACCTACAGTTGTTGTGGAAGGTCTTATAAATCATATTCTCTAACATGAAATCCCCAATAGGACCTACAGTTGTTGTGGAAGGTCTTATAAATCATATTCTCTAACATGAAATCCCCAATAGGACCTACAGTTGTTGTGGAAGGTCTTATAAATCATATTCTCTAACATGAAATCCCCAATAGGACCTACAGTTGTTGTGGAAGGTCTTATAAATCATATTCTCTAACATGAAATCCCCAATAGGACCTACAGTTGTTGTGGAAGGTCTTATAAATCATATTCTCTAACATGAAATCCCCAATAGGACCTACAGTTGTTGTGGAAGGTCTTATAAATCATATTCTCTAACATGAAATCCCCAATAGGACCTACAGTTGTTGTGGAAGGTCTTATAAATCATATTCTCTAACATGAAATCCCCAATAGGACCTACAGTTGTTGTGGAAGGTCTTATAAATCATATTCTCTAACATGAAATCCCCAATAGGACCTACAGTTGTTGTGGAAGGTCTTATAAATCATATTCTCTAACATGAAATCCCCAATAGGACCTACAGTTGTTGTGGAAGGTCTTATAAATCATATTCTCTAACATGAAATCCCCAATAGGACCTACAGTTGTTGTGGAAGGTCTTATAAATCATATTCTCTAACATGAAATCCCCAATAGGACCTACAGTTGTTGTGGAAGGTCTTATAAATCATATTCTCTAACATGAAATCCCCAATAGGACCTACAGTTGTTGTGGAAGGTCTTATAAATCATATTCTCTAACATGAAATCCCCAATAGGACCTACAGTTGTTGTGGAAGGTCTTATAAATCATATTCTCTAACATGAAATCCCCAATAGGACCTACAGTTGTTGTGGAAGGTCTTATAAATCATATTCTCTAACATGAAATCCCCAATAGGACCTACAGTTGTTGTGGAAGGTCTTATAAATCATATTCTCTAACATGAAATCCCCAATAGGACCTACAGTTGTTGTGGAAGGTCTTATAAATCATATTCTCTAACATGAAATCCCCAATAGGACCTACAGTTGTTGTGGAAGGTCTTATAAATCATATTCTCTAACATGAAATCCCCAATAGGACCTACAGTTGTTGTGGAAGGTCTTATAAATCATATTCTCTAACATGAAATCCCCAATAGGACCTACAGTTGTTGTGGAAGGTCTTATAAATCATATTCTCTAACATGAAATCCCCAATAGGACCTACAGTTGTTGTGGAAGGTCTTATAAATCATATTCTCTAACATGAAATCCCCAATAGGACCTACAGTTGTTGTGGAAGGTCTTATAAATCATATTCTCTAACATGAAATCCCCAATAGGACCTACAGTTGTTGTGGAAGGTCTTATAAATCATATTCTCTAACATGAAATCTCCAATAGGACCTACAGTTGTTGTGGAAGGTCTTATAAATCATATTCTCTAACATGAAATCTCCAATAGGACCTATTATATAGTTGTCGTGGCAGGTTTAGAGCATATTAACTGACATGAAATCTCCAATAGGAAACTTAGTTGTCATGGAAGGTCTTTTAGAGCATTTTCACTAACATGAACTCTCCAATAGGACCTATAGTTGTCATGGAAAGGTTCATCACTATACATCGAAATGCCATCTACCATTTTAATCTTTCATTATCCAAATTGGCCTAAGCTTTGAAGCTTTGGTTAATATTTTAGTCATGGGGGGGGGGGATGGAGATTTTGGAGATGTAATGATTGTAAAACAAATTTAAGCTTTCTAGGCAAATTTTTAATTTGTTTATTAATGCTATTGTTTATATTTTGATAAAGAGTACTTTTTAAAATATATATTTTCTTCTGAGAAAGAAGATGCAGAGATCTTTAACTTAAAGGCCCGGATATAATTGTATATCACGAGATACAAGAAACTCGCCGAAAAATAATTAAACTCTTAACATTTTTAAATTCATCTAAAGATGTACATTTAGTTATTTTTTTTCTTATTGTATAATTATAACTGAAGTATGTTTAAACATTTATTAAAGTAAAGAAAATCTAAAAATGAGCGTTTAAAGAATGTACCTTACGGGGGCTATTTTACTTACCCGCTAAAGTTAACCCCAAAACCCCATTATGTGTTAGAAAAAACTTAATTAGCCAAGTCTCTGCATAAAGTAAAGCAGTGATTACTAAGTTCTTCGATCGTGTCCCCATAATACTTCTTTTTTAGGGTTTCGTTGGTAAATCCAAAAAAAAGAAACCCTTAAAGTTTCGTTCCCATGTCTATCTGTCACTGCGTACGGTTCCAATAACTTTTGAATCAAAAGAGTTATATGCATTAAACTTTGCCGAAATTAAGGATTATTAATTTAAAGAAACCAAGTTAATAAAAACGTAGTAAAAAAACAGCAAACTCAAAATTATCATATGTTAAATCAAAAATGGTGGACAATTAATGTCTCGCGATGTTTTTTTTTTGTTTTTTTTTTTTAAGTTTGAGTAGCGTATCAAATGAAAGGTATCGAAAGTAGATTACAAAATTATATAAATCTTAAGGAAATTGTTTAATTTCCCACGCTTTTTTGTCAAAAAACCATAACAATTTTGCGTGACCCCCCCTCCCCAAAAAAACTATATTTCTGCTGTTACTAAACATGTATATAAAAAATATGCGGTCTGTTGGGGCATAGGAAAAATCAAAATAGCAATTTGATCTCATTAACTGGCCCAGGAAAATTTTTATTTTCCATAATTTCACGTTTATTGTGCATTAGTTTTCTGGCTATATGGAAATTATGATTAATAATTTCATGTTCACAATTCCAACGAAACCATTATTACGTGAGACTTCACGCGCAACCATTGCTCGCTTACAAAAATGTAAGCGAGGTTCTATTTCTATAAACTAAGCGCCTTTTCTTTAGGAGTCTACGTTTTAAAATGATCGACAAACAATGTTTTTTGGATGCGCCTATAAAATGTTAGAGACCTAGACCTTGGATAAAGCAAAAGGTTCATTCTATTTTTTGCTTTATATTGTCAGTTGGCGTTTCTCTAGGATCGAGGGACCGTAGCACGCCCCTACACCACCTGCTGTTTCCGCTGTAGGATAAAAGGGGAGCTTGCTTTCCCATACATGGTTTATGTCTAGAATTGTCGGGAAGGGTTCACTGAAGCTCTTGAAAGCATTTATTGATCTTATTTATTCACAACTAGAACACACTAGAATGCGCCACCGTCCAATGTCTTGTGCTCAAAAGATGTTCCTATCGTCTTTTAATAATTTCATCAATGCTGGATATAACATTACATTTTGGAATTCTATATACGTCAGAATTATACTAAAGAGATAACGATCGTTCTTTTGCATCCGAGCTTACCGAGAAAGCTATGTGATCGTTCTAAAGGACGAAAATATTTGATGACTCCAATTTGAAAAAAAAAAAAAAAAAAAAAAATCAACTAGGTTAATTTGTACTCATCGGAACCTCGTCCAATAAGCTCCCAAAAATATTTATTTATGCACTTAGGGAGTAAAGTAAGCCATTATTCCCTGAGCGAATAAGGTTCTTGAGGCGAAATCGAAGGAACCATGGTACCTAATACCTAATTCCCAATGCGTAGCCGAGGAATAACACTAATTAGGTCCCGAAGTACAGCCAAAGGAGATAATTATCGCGAGTGGAATTATGGCACTCTATCTCCAGTAGGGAGAAAATACACATTTTCATCCATTGTACAGTTTTTATTTATTATTTTAACAAATAACAATAATTGTTAGCACATTTAATAGATACAAGAGATTCAATATTAAAAAATTTTTTTTTTTTGGTGAAAACAATACTTTTCCTACTACAGGTAGTGAGGAAAAGTAATAAATAAGAATCGCAATTAAACTCAAATAAAAGATTACTTAGATGCAGGTTTAAACAATGATAAACAAGGTCGAAAAAGCAGTGTCGCCAACCTGATTTCAACAACTTCACTACATTAGCCATTCATTCTCTACTATTTATAAAATAATTAAGTTGCCAATCCTTCTTTTTATCCCTACTTTTTGAGTTCAGGGAAGAAAAGACTTACTTTAGTCCCTCTAAACTCTAATCTAAAATCATAATTTTTCTCCCTACTGGAGATAAAGGATTTTTTTCTAATAAAAAGTTAGAGGCCCCTCTCCCAACGTACATTTGTGTACACTAAGCCCCCAATATTAATACTTTAGATTTTAATCTCGAACTACTGAACACTGAACATTCCATTATTAAAGAAGAAATAATAATAAGGTGTGGACACTTTATTTTTTTCTTAGAAACTTTATATTTATATAAATCGTAAACTAACTCCATGCTAATTTCCATAACCGGTTACTAACAAAGCACCGTCTCCCGTTCACTCGAATCTCTGCCTTCAGTATTTTTAATAATTCCTATAGTAAACATTCTTTTAACTTTTAGCAAATAGTGATTGTTTGATTGTTCAGGTAGAAGAAGATTTTTGTTGATTCTAAAACCATTTCATGTTTTTGTTTTGAAAAGAGAAAAAACTACTTAATTTGTTTATTTTTTACACGAGTTTACATAAATAACTAACTAAAAAAGTTACATACCATGTTATATTTCCTGAATGCTTTATAAGCTGAGATTCTATTGGCAAGAGATAGCAAATCATCTTCTCTTCGATCCATCGGATCTTTGAAAAGTAAGAATTTATCCTACAAATAAATAGAGAATAGAAACAAAAATTGTAAAACAAATAAAAACATATTACTACGATATTTCTTTAAAGGCAATATATAT
>KZ651912.1:1018179-1041913 GCA_001010745.2 Gerris buenoi
AGTTAATATAATATAAATTTATTATTAAAACAAAATAATAATAATTATTTACCTATTAAAATATTAAATTCCTACTTAAATTCATTAGATTTACTTTAAAACAGTGGTTTGTTACATATAAAAACTGACTGTACACGATACAAAAACAACGCTAGAGCACTTCTCAGATTACCGCCACTTTTTGATCGACTTTCAAAGCGTAATAAAGTCAATACTGTCATAAAAAAATAATTGCGATAAAATATCAATTTGCGATATACTGATGCGATGTATCAATTAGTTTATTGTTCTTAGTTTAATTATAATGGTCTTTTTAGAAAACAAGACTTTAAAAAGAAATTTGTTTTAGTTTCATCAGCTGGTTCGAAATTTTCAAATTCTAAATTAATTTAATTTAACCGTTTTCTATTAAATTTGTTCTGTTATATCAATATATATATTATTTATTTAATGAAAAGTAACTATATATTACTAAGTTATAAGTTGAAAGTTAAAAATTTTACTTTAAGTTATTCTGTTTAATTTTTATAGAAGAAGTTCATATAATTAATTAAGGTAAGTTATACTAAAGTTTTTTGTCAAATTAAGTTCACTTGTAATTTTAATTTTATACTTAATTTAAAATGATTTTTAAATAATTTTTTTTTCTGTATTTATCAAAAGTAATTGTTTATGTTAAAAAATACTCTGCCAATTAGTGTGGCACATAGCTTCCTCGCGTCCTATTTCGTAAAATTGAATGGTTTTATGTTTTTAAAACCTATTACTATCCAATTCGTTTCATTAACCCCCCCGTCCCCGTTTTTTATCTATATTATTAAAAACAAATGTGTAAAATTGTGCGAAAAGTGGTTGCTTTTCGACGAGCGAAGCGAGTAGGGGGCAGAGCCCCTAGTTGAAATTTAAAAAAAAAAAAAAAAAAAAAAAAAATGTGTGAGACTCTCATTAAAATTTACTATTGTGCTGCTGCAACTATATTATTAATAATTATTATTTTATGCCCACGGTTCACAGAGAAAATTTAAAACGAAAAACTTAAATTATTTAAACTAAATTATTAAACAGAAAACAGATAACTATGAATATTAAAGTAATTAGTATTTGTTTAAGCTTTATAGACATTATTATATGATAAACGAATAAAACGATATAATTTTGGTTTAATTGTTGAGGCGTTGACATTGAAAAGGAGATAATTGCCAAAATGTTCAAAACAAATGTTTTTCCTTGAAAATGCTGTTTTAATGCCAATATCATTGAAATAGTACATTACGCGTCGAGTGTGGAAAGTAGCATTTTGCATGCGAGTGTGGAGTTTACACCTACACCCGAGCGATAGCGAGGGTAGTAAAACGACACGAGCAATGCAAAATGACGTTTGAGCACGAGTTGCGTACCGTACTTTATCTACGATTGTTAGATTTTAATAATAAATGCAGAAAAAAATAATAAACTTCCTGTATGTAAGCTCGTATTTCAGTATTTCTCTTTTGATAAAGATGACATCAATTCGTTAGTTGTATTTTGTGCCGAATTAATTATTTCGGAAGGCGTATTATTCTCCTCATATTCTTCATAATCACTTAAATCACTCATTGATTTTCACAAAAAAACTCGATACAAACAGTTACTTTTATTAAATAACCATCAAATTAGTTATGTTAAATGTAAACAAACTCGCTAATCGTGTGTAAAGTTGATTATTCTTCTTCTTTACGTCACTAGAGTGGAAAAAAAGAGGAATTCTTCTTCTTTACGTCACTAGAGTGGAAAAAAAGAGGAATTGTTCAAAACAATGTGACACGCATGCGCAATTAATACAGGTGTGTAAAGACTCAGTTTCTACGAATCTAAACAGAGATGTAATTACGTATCAATCGTAGATAAAGATATTATATAAGGTCGCATTTCCTTTAGATTAATTATTAAACTAAAGGAGATGGTAACTTACTTTTTGTTCAACGCTATTTTTTCGAATTTTTTCCTGAAATTTATGACAACTTACCTTCTTTTAAAAGCCATTGTCCTATGAAGAAATCTATTCACAAAATATCTTATTCTAATACTCTAATTTTTAGAACTGGGACACAGTTAGGCACGTGCGTGCGCTTCGCGTTGGAATTAATAAGCTCTGGGTGGTACACTAACTTTGTGAATGAGAAATAACTCTCACTTTTGCCACTAATAAACATTATAAACTTTAGATACTAAGAAATAAACTTTAAATAACGAAAAAAAAAACAAAACTAAAAGTAGAAAAGAGCGGAAAGTATGAGAATAATACCGTACAGATGAGCTCTAAAAGGCTATAAATTTGTAAGACAGTATTTGAACCGTAGGCCGGGGTATTAGAAAATAGTCAGATTTCTAAAGTTCTGACTTTTTACAGAGCGGGAAAATCTGTGAAGAGCCAATGAAAAGTTAGGATTTTGAGTTCTAGAAGGTCAGGCCAACTGGGCAAACAAAAATATCACCGGTCCCACCTCTCCTACAGGCCTAGTGGCTTTATTTTTTCATCATTTATGTTGGCCAATCTGAGTGTCAAAAGTCAAAACTTTAGATAATCTGACTGTAGATAGAAGTGTAGTTGAGAGAGCACAAGCATCGTCTTGTAGACTCAAAGTCTAAAGTGCGCCTGCGCATCTCAGACTGGTCATGCGCAGAGACTAATGAACTTCTCGTTTCCTCTATTCGGTTGGACAGTTGTACAAGGCTTTATGGATTCAAAGAAAATGTTTCTGCAATAATTATTGTTTATTTATCAAAAAAGCAACCCAATATAATAAACAAACTTCTGTTTATATGTATGTCTCATAAAATGGTATAAACTCATATCTATAATATTAATATATTAATAAAAATCTAGTTCTTCAATAACACTGTTCTACAAAATTTAACGAACTTTCTTACCTCAAGAAAATGTTATCTGAACTTTATGTTTTCGAAGTTGCTGAATCCGAATCTGTAGTCACAATGTCTCCTATACCTACAGTTTTCCCCGAAAATGCGTCTAAAGTTGAAAAATTGTATTTTTAGNTGTTACTCCCTTGTGTTTTTTTTTTAGAAAATAAATGACTTTGACTAAATATAACTATTAAGACAAAGGGACGCTTAGTCTAATGTACTTTGGGACAAAGAAATATAACACTTATGTTTTTATAAGGGGAGTAACAATATAAAGAAGAATACTCCGTATACCTTCTTTAGATGGTTACTCCCCTTTGTTTTCTTAATAAGGGGAGTAACCATCTAAAGAAGGGCCAATTTTAATTCGATATAATATGTTAGTTGTGATCATTGAAAAAACAACAATCCTGGATACATTGGAATTTCATATTATCAGCCGTTATCATTGCAAAAAATAACAATCCTAAAATAACTATACTACATTGAAATTCACGGTTAGTTTCTTTTTTTTAATTTTAGAAATAATCTAGATCATGACCNTTTGTTATACCACTGAAAAAGTAATAGAAATACTATAAGACTCAAAATGAGGAAAAATTGATTTTTTTTTCTAAAAAAGTAAGGTCAACAGATTTTTTTTGACTTTTGATTCGTGTTCTTGACAGTTTAAAGATATTCAATTGCACAATAATTTTTTGGGTAGAAACCCCCCCAAAAACACAATTTTTCCGAACTTAAGTCGCATTTTCCGGAAAAACTCTACGTATAGGAGAAATTTTGACTTCAGATTCGGACTCAGCACACCAAAATACTTCAGAAAAGGACATTTTCATTCTGAGGCATTTTTTGTGCAGAACAGTGAATCGGCTCTGACGATGGCACTCATAAAGGCTAATAAAAATAATGCTTTGATAAAAATGATGAAGTATTATTTTTACTTTAAGATACAGTTTATTTGAATACATTAAGATAACCTGAATAAGTAGACGCGGAATTTATTTGATATCGATATTATAATAATAATAAAAAAATAAGAATCACACCTGCTTTTGAAACACCTGGTTAAATATGTCTTCATTTGCCATTTTCACCTGAAAATGGCATACTGCTCTACATATTGTATAGCTGATAGCCGAGAGCTGGGTTTGAAAATAAAATTTGTGGAGAGACGTTCGTTTTTTTATTACAGATAATAGTTTCGTTCATTGTCAACGCCCAGGTTAATTTATGACTCTTGCATAGTAAAATTAATATTATTTTAATGGTTATATAACATACTAAAATTACTAATTTGGAATTTCCTCATTTTTGTTTTTTATGATATTCAATAATTACCTGTCATAAAGTAATATAATTTTGCTAACTGCTTTTATCAAGTTGAGCCAACCAAAAAAAAAAAAAGAACCATTATCATTGAGCTTTTAGATATTTAAATAGCGTAATTAACTATGCATATTTTATGTATATACACTTTGTTTCTCTTAACTTGTTGTTGTTTTGTTAAAATTTTAATTCGATATACATATATTAGTTGGTGATCATTGAAAAAACAACAATCCTGGATACATTGGAATTTCATATTATCAGCCGTTATCATTGCAAAAAATAACAATCCTAAAATAACTATACTACATTGAAATTCACGGTTAGTTTCTTTTTTTTAATTTTAGAAATAATCTAGATCATGACCGACTGAGACGATACTCTGTAACCTTGTATCAATTTTAGTTTAGAATTTCAAGTGAACAGTAGTATTTCTTCTTTCTTCCAAGAGTATTAGAATCTCGAAGTGATTCCCTTAAATTTATATTTAAACTTAACGTTAAACTAATTCACAATTTAAGTTAATTTGTTATTTAGTTCTGTTAATTGTTTCTGCAAGAAAATTCTAGCTTTAAAAATAATTATTAATTCTTATAGAATTTCTGATTATTATAATATTATATGCATTATTCACTTGTACTTCTTATATAATTACCTGCAATTAATAATTTGTGTGTATAATATATACTTATTTAACTAAAATATTTTCTTGTTGAATGGATTTCTTTTANCATTTGCCATTTTCACCTGAAAATGGCATACTGTCCTACATATTGTATTGCTGATAGCCGAAAACTGGGTTAGAAAATAAAATTTGTGGAGACACGTTCATTTTTTATTACAGATAATAGTTTTGTTCATTGTCAATGCCCAGGTGAATTTATGACTTTTGCATACTAAAATTGATATCATTTTATGGTTATATAACATACTAAAAGTACTAATTAGAAATTTCATAATTTTATTGTTTTTTATGATATGCAATAATTACCCGTCATAAAATAATATACTTTTGCCAAGTTGCTTTTATTAAGCCAAATTGACTAATTTAAAAAAAAAAAAACCATTATCATTGAGCTTTTAGATATTTAAATAGCGTTACTAACTATGTAAATATATTCAAAATACTTTGTTTCTCATAACTTGTTCTTTTGTTAAATTTTAAGGTATTTCTTTAGATTGTTACTCCCTTGTGTTTTTTTTTTAGAAAATAAATGACTTTGACTAAATATAACTATTAAGACAAAGGGACGCTTAGTCTAATGTACTTTGGGACAAAGAAATATAACACTTATGTTTTTATAAGGGGAGTAACAATATAAAGAAGAATACTCCGTATACCTTCTTTAGATGGTTACTCCCCTTTGTTTTCTTAATAAGGGGAGTAACCATCTAAAGAAGGGCCAATTTTAATTCGATATAATATGTTAGTTGTGATCATTGAAAAAACAACAATCCTGGATACATTGGAATTTCATATTATCAGCTGTTATCAGTGTAAAGAACTACAATCCTAAAATAACTATACTACATTGAAATTCACGGTTAGTTTCTTTTTTTTAATTTTAGAAATAATCTAGATCATGACCGACTGAGACGATACTCTGTAACCTTGTATCAATTTTAGTTTAGAATTTCAAGTGAACAGTAGTATTTCTTCTTTCTTCCAAGAGTATTAGAATCTCGAAGTGATTCCCTTAAATTTATATTTAAACTTAACGTTAAACTAATTCACAATTTAAGTTAATTTGTTATTTAGTTCTGTTAATTGTTTCTGCAAGAAAATTCTAGCTTTAAAAATAATTATTAATTCTTATAGAATTTCTGATTATTATAATATTATATGCATTATTCACTTGTACTTCTTATATAATTACCTGCAATTAATAATTTGTGTGTATAATATATACTTATTTAACTAAAATATTTTCTTGTTGAATGGATTTCTTTTAGGTGTAATAAAAAACAATTTTATTCCATTTTTCTTATATGAGACGTTTTAACGTAATTCTTCAATAAATCCACTATTTATTTACAATAAAAGTTTATTTACTTTATGAAAGGTAAGAATAAAAATATTTATTTTTTATTAAATAGCCTTTTAAGTGTGGCACATAGCTTCCTCGAGTCCTATTTCGTGTACTTTAATGATTTGATGCTTTTAAAACCCCCATTATTGTCAAATTTATTTAATCCCCTCCCCAAATTTGTCAAAATTACTTTAGTTTTTACATTATTTAATGTATCAATTTAGCAACATTTAAAGAGCGCAGATATTTGAAATTAATCTGGGGCTATCTGCAGGCTACTTTCGACAATCCATATAAATTTCATAAGAATCAGATAAGTACTTTTGAAGATATAGCTGTAAATAAATGTTTGTATGTGCGCATGTCGATGAGAAAAAAATGGGTGTAGAAGGTTGAACCTTACATGAGTGGCTAATGGACTAATTATGACCTACCACCCTAATTTTATTACAATATCGTCCGTGAAATGGTCCCATATAGTCAATGAGAAGTCTTGACCAAGCTTCTGGTAGCGGAGTCCAAGAAAATAATGGTGCTTCTGGTGTCTTATCGCGCGTTCTTTAACATTCCTTACAACCTTTAACAAATTCTTCTATCTCTTTGTCGAGGCCTGGCCACCAAACTACAAGTCTAGCCTGTGACTTCATAGCACTGCAACCTGGATGTCCTTCATGTATGTGCTTAAGTACGGACTTCCTAAGTTTTGCTGGAATCACCAGTCTTCCATGCCACATAAGCATCCCTTTTTCGAAAGACAGCTCCTCCCGTTTGTCAAAATATTTTAGGATTTCTAATTCCACTTCATCTTTCTTTGGCCAGCCTCTCTGTGTATAATCAATAAGTTTTCCAGNACAATAAATAAAAATTCAATTAATTATCCAATCTTGCTGAATCTTGGCATTTCGACTCTCTACCGGTACAAAATCATTGTAACAAATATAATAATTAATTAAATGTTACTAATTAATTAATTTTAAATTATTTATTTTAAATTGAAATGAATGAATACCAATATTTCCCTTCAGAACTAAAATGCAAAAATATAAAGGATTTATAATAAAAACTTGGTTTTTATGGGCTGGTATTATTACATTATTTAATGTATCAATTTAGCAACATTTAAAGAGCGCAGATATTTGAAATTAATCTGGGGCTATCTGCAGGCTACTTTCGACAATCCATTTAAATCTCATAAAAATCAGATAAGTACTTTTGAAGATATAGCTGTAAATAAATGTTTGTATGTGCGCATGTCGATGAGAAAAAAATGGGTGTAGAAGGTTGAAACTTACATGAGTGGCTAATGGACTAATTATGACCTACCACCCTAATTTTATTACAATATCGTCCGTGAAATGGTCCCATATAGTCAATGAGAAGTCTTGACCAAGCTTCTGGTAGCGGAGTCCAAGAAAATAATGGTGCTTCTGGTGTCTTATCGCGCGTTCTTTAACATTCCTTACAACCTTTAACAAATTCTTCTATCTCTTTGTCGAGGCCTGGCCACCAAACTACAAGTCTAGCCTGTGACTTCATAGCACTGCAACCTGGATGTCCTTCATGTAAGTGCTTAAATACAGACTTCCTAAGTTTTGCTGGAATCACCAGTCTTCCATGCCACATAAGCATCCCTTTTTCGAAAGGCAGCTTTAAAAACTTTAATTTAAGGGAAGCAATGGTCTACTAAAATCTTAAAAGCCTGTGGACCTATACGAGATAGAAAGAGTTTCTTTCTTATTCCTTTCTCATCCTGACTAGTAGGATTCAATAACCCGTGTTGTATTGTATATTGTATATTGTATATTGTATATTGTATATTGTATATTGTATATTGTATATTATATATTGTCATTCACTCTACTACACATACGAAGCTATGTGCCACACTAATTGGCAGGCTATTTTCATTTAGTTTAACTATATTATGTTTAGTTAAGTATACGTATAACGTACTTACAGAACACTAATTCACTTGTATTTATATGTTAATACGAGTTAGTGTTATACAGGATAATGTTCAGCACAAAATTCCATAATCGCACTTCTCTGCTTTTTTACAAAGTGTCCCCTCCACAATACACTTATTTGCAGTTCTCTAAGGTAATAATCTCGGATTACTTTGATCTCCCATTTATCCTCACATTTTATACTGTGACCTACTCATTTTCACTTCGATTACGATTTCGCCTATAATGTCCATCTCAATTTTTCTTTGCAACACAATTGATTTTTTTTTTTTGCAACAAAAAACTTTATATGTATAGGTATTAGGTATACCATGGGTCAATTCTCAATAGTTTCGCTACTTTCTTTTGTACAGGGTGGGGCAAAAGATATGTATCGGTTTTAAAGAGATGTAGAAAAAAAACTATTTAACTCACAGAAATAAGTTTTATATTGTAAGACACAGTAGATAATATAGTTTTTTCATTAAGTTTTGAAAATGGCGTCATGAAGATGGCGGCTTCAGCCGTGATACATTCAGTGACGAGGCCCACTTCCACCTTTGTGAAACTGTTAATTAACAGAATTTTCGCTATTGATCGCTCACCAGATTTGAGTGTATGTGGTTTTATTCTTTGGGGATACCTAAAAGAAAAGTTTTTAAACATCGTCCACACACCCTGGAAGAGCTCAAGGAAAGAATAAGGGAGGAAGTTATGGCTATACCCATACCCATCCCAATGTACCGTAGAGTGGTTGAAAACTTTCGGGATCGTCTTCAAGAATGTATCGCGGCTTACGGGCGCCATCTTCATGACGTCATCTTAAAAACTTAATGCAAAAAACTATATTATCTACTGAATCGAACAATATACACCTTATTTCTGTAAGTTAAATAGTTTTTTTTTCTACATCTCTTTGAAACCGATACATATCTTTTGCCGCACCCTGTATTTTCCAAGGTACAACCATTTTACTCTAAAAAAAACCATCGCTGCTCCTAAAGTAATAACGAAAGAGCTGAAATAGAGGAACCGTTGAAAAGAGGAGAAAATTTCAGTTTATAAATATTCTATTTTAAATGCCTTAAAGGGGCAAAACATATGCCTAAATTTTATTTTATAATTAATTTGATTTAAAAAGTTAAAATTTAATTTTGTTTTTAGCCTGTAATAATGCTAAAACGGGAAATGCTCCAGCTTGCCAAATTTCAGTAAAACTTCTTCATTTATTCCCCTTTAGTTTGAGTTCCCTGACACCATTAGTTAATATCTAGTTTTTTTGAGCTATGATTGAGTTTTTTTTTGTAAAAAAGAACGACCGTCAAAGCGAACAGACCACCTTACGCGTTACAAAGAAAATAGGGCTTAATTTGTTTTAAAAAAATGCAACCTTTTTTTTATGTAATTTTACGTGGTTAGGTTAAGTAAGTGTTAGTGCATCAATATCGGGTAGACGGAAAAAATGCCCACGGAAAAAAAGCCCAGGAAAAAATGCCCACGGAAAAAATGCCCACGGAGTAAAAGTCCAAAATAATTATCTTTAATCGTCAATGGTAGTTTTTAATTATGAATAGTTAATTTTTAACGATAACAAATTTTAAACTATTTTTGAATAGAATAGCCATTAGAGGTATTGTATTTTTGAATGATATTATGGTATAACTGTGTAAGTACTGGACATAAGATGCATCTTGTTTAAAATCACAATAATCCAGGGAAATAAGGTAAATAAAACCCCAATCTGCGGAATGAGAGAAAGCAAGCTGAATTTTTGCATAGACCTTCGCTTTGATGGTCTAATGAAGCACCACAAAGTCTCATATGCTCACCCTTGTTCGTCTCGAGATATCAAAGGGCAAAGGTCAGGAAAATCAGTTTTTTTGTGAAAATCTCGCTTCCGGTTAGTCTGAGGTCTTAAGAAGTTATATCAAAACTTTTGTAAAACACTATTCCCAACAAGTTTGGGTATAAACATTTTTTTCGTACGATCAACCGTTTTCGAGATATAGCGTGAAGAAGCGGGAGCGCGCATGTTTACTTTCCCATAGAAAAAGAAAGTATTGAGATGATTCAAAAATTCGATTTTGAGAATTTATGAATTTACACGTTTAGAGGACCACTGAGTCCAAAAAAGAGGTCTTTAAAGAATGTCTGTTCGTCGTCAGGCTGTCGTTTGTATGGCGTCTGAGCAGACGCGTGGAGCCTAAACTACTGGGCCGATTTTGACGAAATTTGGTGTACATGTTCAGAATATTCATATTTTGTCGTGAAATCAAGAAATTAATTTTAGCTCCAAATTTGTGGGCGCTACCCCCCAAAAACTCTGAAAAAACGTGAAAAAAAATTATTTCTCGAAAACGGCTCTGACGATTTCGATTAAAAAATTCTAAAATGTAGTCTATTTAATTGTGAATCTAACGATATATGTCGTTATTCCGGCAAGCTTCTAGTTTTAGAGAAAATAGCTTTAAACGTGGATACGGAGACAGGCCGGGTTCGATTCCCCGCGGAGGAAAAGTGGTTTTTATTATGAAATTCGAACAACTATTGAATAATAAATAAATGTATCTATGAAAACATGATAACTAATAAATTATGAAAAATACTGGATTACGTATTTATGAACTCGTCTTTCAGAAAGTTATATATGTNTTTTGTACAGGGTGGGGCAAAAGATATGTATCGGTTTTAAAGAGATGTAGAAAAAAAACTATTTAACTCACAGAAATAAGTTTTATATTGTAAGACACAGTAGATAATATAGTTTTTTCATTAAGTTTTGAAAATGGCGTCATGAAGATGGCGGCTTCAGCCGTGATACATTCAGTGACGAGGCCCACTTCCACCTTTGTGAAACTGTTAATTAACAGAATTTTCGCTATTGATCGCTCACCAGATTTGAGTGTATGTGGTTTTATTCTTTGGGGATACCTAAAAGAAAAGTTTTTAAACATCGTCCACACACCCTGGAAGAGCTCAAGGAAAGAATAAGGGAGGAAGTTATGGCTATACCCATACCCATCCCAATGTACCGTAGAGTGGTTGAAAACTTTCGGGATCGTCTTCAAGAATGTATCGCGGCTTACGGGCGCCATCTTCATGACGTCATCTTAAAAACTTAATGCAAAAAACTATATTATCTACTGAATCGAACAATATACACCTTATTTCTGTAAGTTAAATAGTTTTTTTTTCTACATCTCTTTGAAACCGATACATATCTTTTGCCGCACCCTGTATTTTCCAAGGTACAACCATTTTACTCTAAAAAAAACCATCGCTGCTCCTAAAGTAATAACGAAAGAGCTGAAATAGAGGAACCGTTGAAAAGAGGAGAAAATTTCAGTTTATAAATATTCTATTTTAAATGCCTTAAAGGGGCAAAACATATGCCTAAATTTTATTTTATAATTAATTTGATTTAAAAAGTTAAAATTTAATTTTGTTTTTAGCCTGTAATAATGCTAAAACGGGAAATGCTCCAGCTTGCCAAATTTCAGTAAAACTTCTTCATTTATTCCCCTTTAGTTTGAGTTCCCTGACACCATTAGTTAATATCTAGTTTTTTTGAGCTATGATTGAGTTTTTTTTTGTAAAAAAGAACGACCGTCAAAGCGAACAGACCACCTTACGCGTTACAAAGAAAATAGGGCTTAATTTGTTTTAAAAAAATGCAACCTTTTTTTTATGTAATTTTACGTGGTTAGGTTAAGTAAGTGTTAGTGCATCAATATCGGGTAGACGGAAAAAATGCCCACGGAAAAAAAGCCCAGGAAAAAATGCCCACGGAAAAAATGCCCACGGAGTAAAAGTCCAAAATAATTATCTTTAATCGTCAATGGTAGTTTTTAATTATGAATAGTTAATTTTTAACGATAACAAATTTTAAACTATTTTTGAATAGAATAGCCATTAGAGGTATTGTATTTTTGAATGATATTATGGTATAACTGTGTAAGTACTGGACATAAGATGCATCTTGTTTAAAATCACAATAATCCAGGGAAATAAGGTAAATAAAACCCCAATCTGCGGAATGAGAGAAAGCAAGCTGAATTTTTGCATAGACCTTCGCTTTGATGGTCTAATGAAGCACCACAAAGTCTCATATGCTCACCCTTGTTCGTCTCGAGATATCAAAGGGCAAAGGTCAGGAAAATCAGTTTTTTNAATCTCAAAATCGAATTTTTGAATCATCTCAATACTTTCTTTTTCTATGGGAAAGTAAACATGCGCGCTCCCGCTTCTTCACGCTATATCTCGAAAACGGTTGATCGTACGAAAAAAATGTTTATATCCAAACTTGTTGGGAATAGTGTTTTACAAAAGTTTTGATATAACTTCTTAAGACCTCAGACTAACCGGAAGCGAGATTTTCACAAAAAACTTATTTTCCTGACCTTTGCCCTTTGATATCTCGAGACACACAAGGGTGAGCATATGAGACTTTTTGTTGCTTCATTAGACCATCAAAGCGAAGGTCTATGCAAAAATTCAGCTTACTTTCTCTCATTCCGCAAATGAAGTCTTATTTCCCTGGACTACAAGGTTTTTACCAGGTATGACTAATCACCATGAATTGAATCACAATATTGTAACAATAACAATAATACAAACATACTCACTTGCTACATTATATCAATAGGTCATAGAGTCCTGACGATTGTCATTTCTACGTGAAAGGATTCCTACTTCAGCAGTGTTCATGTGTTATTTTTATTTTTTTTTTTTTGATGCGTTTAAATTTTAATTGCCTTGGTTTTTCTCTAAATTATATGATATACTAAAATGATAAATGTGTAATAATGAAACTAGCTGAAGTAAAATCTAGCGATGGCGATGAAAGATATTGTTTAAGAAATCATTTACTTTCTTACTGTGAATAAAAATACCTATCTATCAACTACTCAAAATAGGAACGAAAATGATTTTATTTTATATTTTTAGCGAATTTCCATTGGAAAAAATTCGCTAATGGAGCCACCCTCATGACGGGAGTAGGACCCGGGAATGTGGCCAAAATATGTTTCAAGGGCCCCTGATCACGAAAAAATAGGTCCTTCAAAACTTTATATATATATGTATATGTATTTCTAGCGGATTTCTTGTAAGCACGATAGCGCTCGAACGAATTGACGTATCAAAATGAAAATTGCACCGAAAAATCAAGCTCGTTGAGACGATGATCCCTATTGAAAATGGGATATTTATGACGTCATTAACCCCTCCTAATGAGTCAGCAAAGATTTAAAAAAATACAAAAAATCAAATGAGGTATCGTTTCTTATGTTTTTTGGGTTCCTCAATCCAAAAAATGAGTTACCATAGCGATTCGAATAATATTTTTAATAATAATGACAATAGTAATAGTAATAATTTATTGGGGATTTCTTGTAAGCACGATAGCGCTCGAACGAATTGACGTATCAAAATGAAAATTGCACCGAAAAATCAAGCTCGTTGAGACGATGATCCCTATTGAAAATGGGATATTTATGACGTCATTAACCCCTCCTAATGAGTCAGCAAAGATTTAAAAAAATACAAAAAATCAAATGAGGTATCGTTTCTTATGTTTTTTGGGTTCCTCAATCCAAAAAATGAGTTACCATAGCGATTCGAATAATATTTTTAATAATAATGACAATAGTAATAGTAATAATTTATTGGGGATTTCTTGTAAGCACGATAGCGCTCGAACGAATTGACGTATCAAAATGAAAATTGCACCGAAAAATCAAGCTCGTTGAGACGATGATCCCTATTGAAAATGGGATATTTATGACGTCATTAACCCCTCCTAATGAGTCAGCAAAGATTTAAAAAAATACAAAAAATCAAATGAGGTATCGTTTCTTATGTTTTTTGGGTTCCTCAATCCAAAAAATGAGTTACCATAGCGATTCGAATAATATTTTTAATAATAATGACAATAGTAATAGTAATAATTTATTGGGGATTTCTTGTAAGCACGATAGCGCTCGAACGAATTGACGTATCAAAATGAAAATTGCACCGAAAAATCAAGCTCGTTGAGACGATGATCCCTATTGAAAATGGGATATTTATGACGTCATTAACCCCTCCTAATGAGTCAGCAAAGATTTAAAAAAATACAAAAAATCAAATGAGGTATCGTTTCTTATGTTTTTTGGGTTCCTCAATCCAAAAAATGAGTTACCATAGCGATTCGAATAATATTTTTAATAATAATGACAATAGTAATAGTAATAATTTATTGGGGATTTCTTGTAAGCACGATAGCGCTCGAACGAATTGACGTATCAAAATGAAAATTGCACCGAAAAATCAAGCTCGTTGAGACGATGATCCCTATTGAAAATGGGATATTTATGACGTCATTAACCCCTCCTAATGAGTCAGCAAAGATTTAAAAAAATACAAAAAATCAAATGAGGTATCGTTTCTTATGTTTTTTGGGTTCCTCAATCCAAAAAATGAGTTACCATAGCGATTCGAATAATATTTTTAATAATAATGACAATAGTAATAGTAATAATTTATTGGGGATTTCTTGTAAGCACGATAGCGCTCGAACGAATTGACGTATCAAAATGAAAATTGCACCGAAAAATCAAGCTCGTTGAGACGATGATCCCTATTGAAAATGGGATATTTATGACGTCATTAACCCCTCCTAATGAGTCAGCAAAGATTTAAAAAAATACAAAAAATCAAATGAGGTATCGTTTCTTATGTTTTTTGGGTTCCTCAATCCAAAAAATGAGTTACCATAGCGATTCGAATAATATTTTTAATAATAATGACAATAGTAATAGTAATAATTTATTGGGGATTTCTTGTAAGCACGATAGCGCTCGAACGAATTGACGTATCAAAATGAAAATTGCACCGAAAAATCAAGCTCGTTGAGACGATGATCCCTATTGAAAATGGGATATTTATGACGTCATTAACCCCTCCTAATGAGTCAGCAAAGATTTAAAAAAATACAAAAAATCAAATGAGGTATCGTTTCTTATGTTTTTTGGGTTCCTCAATCCAAAAAATGAGTTACCATAGCGATTCGAATAATATTTTTAATAATAATGACAATAGTAATAGTAATAATTTATTGGGGATTTCTTGTAAGCACGATAGCGCTCGAACGAATTGACGTATCAAAATGAAAATTGCACCGAAAAATCAAGCTCGTTGAGACGATGATCCCTATTGAAAATGGGATATTTATGACGTCATTAACCCCTCCTAATGAGTCAGCAAAGATTTAAAAAAATACAAAAAATCAAATGAGGTATCGTTTCTTATGTTTTTTGGGTTCCTCAATCCAAAAAATGAGTTACCAAAGCGATTCGAATAATATTTTTAATAATAATGACAATAGTAATAGTAATAATTTATTGGGGATTTCTTGTAAGCACGATAGCGCTCGAACGAATTGACGTATCAAAATGAAAATTGCACCGAAAAATCAAGCTCGTTGAGACGATGATCCCTATTGAAAATGGGATATTTATGACGTCATTAACCCCTTCTGATGAGTCAGCAAAGATTTAAAAAAATACAAAAAATCAAATGAGGTATCGTTTCTTATGTTTTTTGGGTTCCTCAATCCAAAAAATGAGTTACCAAAGCGATTCGAATAATATTTTTAATAATAATGACAATAGTAATAGTAATAATTTATTGGGGATTTCTTGTAAGCACGATAGCGCTCGAACGAATTGACGTATCGAAATGAAAATTGCACCGAAAAATCAAGCTCGTTGAGACGATGATCCCTATTGAAAATGGGATATTTATGACGTAATTAACCCCTTCTGATGAGTCAGCAAAGATTGAAAAAAATACAAAAAATCAAATGAGGTATCGCTTCTTATATTTTTTGGGGTCCTCAATCTAAAATAAATCCTACCGCGGGTATCCGCAAGCCGAGCGAATTTCCATTGGAAATTTGTAGTATAATTGTTGAGCAGTTTAAACTTCTTTCAGACTACCACAATTATACAAATACTACAAATTTCCAATGGAAATTCGCTCGGCTTGCGGGTACCCGCGGTAGGATTTATTTTGTTAACAAAGAGTCCGCCTTACATTTATTATTTACAATAATAGAATTACAAGTACAAGAAATAATTATTATGTCCTCCTTCTCAAGTTGCTTGCTATACGCCGTAGAAACTCCTCTCTGTTCTCTCTAGAATAGCTATTCTATTTAAAAATAGGTTAAAATTTGTTAGCGTTAAAAATTACCTAATTATATTAAAAAACTACCATTAATGATTAATTTAAATTATTTTGGGCATTTTTTCCTGGTTTTTTTTTCAGTGTGCATTTTTTCCTTGGGTATTTTTTCCGTGGGCATTTTTTCCTGGGCTTTTTTTCCGTGGGAATTTTTTCCGTGATTCCAATATCGTAGATTTTTATCTATTCCAGTTGTTTTCTCCTACCCTTAGGTATATCTCCTTTTTAAAAAAATTATCCGTATGTTCTCTCGTTAGATTTCATATATATTTTTTTTTAAAGAAAATGATTGACTTTATCGAAAAAACCAAAGATACTGAAGTTCTTAAAAAATGAAAAAATTGTGGTGACCATATTGTTGGGTTTCATAACGTTCTTAGAATTTCAACGGGAACAGTAAAAAAAACAAACAAAAAAAACCGGTCATACACGACATGTTTACTCAACAATTATATACAATGCCTTGTATAATTGTTATATATTACTTTTGCAATTACATATTATACAATATGTTATATAATATAGTTTTTTTTTTGTAAACTATTGTTTAAAATTATTTTTTCCCAAGCTGTCAAAGTTAGTCTATTAAATTGTAAATGTCAGTAATTAATCAAAATATATTTGTTTTTTAAAAAATTAATTTGTAATTATATTACAATCGTTGCTTAAATACAAATAAAATTCTTCGGTTCTTGCTAAATTCACGATGATACCTTGGTCGATAGCCATTTATTTTAGAACAAATCTTCAGGCTAGAAGTCAAATTCTTAAACCTACTGCTCCATTTGGTATAATTGAGTTTTACAATGCATTTAAAAATATTTTTATTTTATCAAAGTCAGAAACAAAAATTTGAATAAGAGAAATTAGATGAATATACAGCTGGAAATTCTTAGCAATTATTAATAGAAACAGTTTTACTAATTTTTCTAAGCAAGAAGAATATATTTACGAAGAATATATTTATATATATATTATGGTACGTTCCCTTATTTATTTTGAGTATAAAATAGTTGGTTACTGCGTTTTCCATGAGTTTTCTAAACCGTTTTGAAAACTGTTTTGGTTTCAAACCAAAAGTGTTTCCATAAAGAGTTTCCAAAACAGTTTTGACAACAATTTAGAAAACTATAAATTCCCAGACTAGTTATAGTTTAGTCAGGTTATCATATCACTGCTTATCATAACTACTGCGCATGTCTCAATTCGGTTTTCAATTCAATACGTCGCGTCAGAGAGGTTACGTAAAGGAGACAAAGGTTGCTGTGACGTCATGCGCCCTGAACTATTGTTCGTCAGGTTATCCTTCCTCTGGCTCATAATATACCATTGTTTACTAGTGTTCTGTATGCATTTCATAGTTTTTTCCTCTTTTTATTCTATTATAAGCTTTTTTAACCGTTTTTAACCTTATCATATATTAGTATCATTATTAATAAGTCAACAAAAGTATATATTATAGATGATAAAACAAATAATTCTCCAAATAACTCAAATAAGATGTAAAATAACTTACTTACGGATGTGCTCTTTTTACTCTATTAAAAGCTTTTTTAACTGTTTTTAACCTTATCATTTATTAGTAACATTATTAATAAGCCAATAAATGTATACATTATAGGTAATAAAACAAATAATTCTCACAAATAACTCAAATAAAATGTAAAATAACTTACTTACAGATGTGCTCTTTTTACTCAATTAAAAGCTTTTTTAACTGTTTTTAACCTTATCACATATCAGTAACATCATTAATAAGCCAATAAATGTATACATTATAGATGATAAAACACATAATTGATTAAAAAATAATAATAAAGTAAAATAGCACTGATAAAACCCAGTGGTACATTCAATATTATGAGCCAGCTAATCTAACAACACACACTATTTTACGTAAGTGACGTCACTCTCCCCCGGTGTATGCCCGTTTCAATGCTATTTTTTTTTTTTTTTTTTAAATTCAATACATGTTAAGCATGAATTGAAAATTCATATGCTGAAAAGAACTAATGCTCCGTTTTTTGTTTCCAACCTCATCCTTCATAACGACCTAAAAGTACCCTTTTGTTTCTGACCTAGCCATCTCTAGATGCCAATCCTTCCGCGATTCTGTATTCCATCATAATCCTTTAGTCCAAAACCTCTCTTCTAATTCTATTCCCGGAAATCCTCCCCGACGACTGAAAAGGCAGTGGCCACGCGATTTATTAAAATTAAATTAAATTTTAGATAGCATATTGTACGCATCTCATTAATTGTGAGTTTCTCACATCATGATTACCATGTCATTTATGTTAAATATATCTTTATTACTTATAACAATGTACTATTGTAGGTGTAATATGCAAATAAAACGAAAAAACAAAGAAAAAAAGATTGCAAGCAACGTTTTTCGTAATGTTTTTTACTTACTCACTTTGCAAAAACCTTTATTTGCTTTTATCTTATCCTTATTATGTTAATTTTCTCCTTTCTATCATTATTTTTATTTTTATTTTTCTTCTAAAATAATCTAACAATTGCGAATATATTAATAAATATGAAAACAAAACTCTTTACACTTTCATTTGCCATATAAGTTGTTATAACAAACAATTGTTTTCTATTACCTGATTTGATTTGTGAAAAATGAAAATGATAATATACGGACTGCAGTTTTACATTACAAGGTACGGACTTATATACGGTACGGGTTGCTTTATATCATACATTACACATTACAAGTGCGACATAATATTATTACGGCACTTTTTTACTTTTTCACAACTTTTTTCCATTATGGGTGGGTAAAGTAAGTGAGTACAAAATCAAAATGCACCTAGGGAGTAAAGTAAGCCATTATTCCCTGAGCGAAAAAGTTGGTTCTTGAGGCGAAGCCGAAGAAACCACGGTCTCTAAATTTAGAATTAGAATTTTTGATTCCCGAGGCGCAGCCAAGGGAGATAATTATCGCAAGGGGAATAATGGCACGTTACTCACAAGGTACATAAAATTATTTTACCTCCAGATGGGAGAAAATAGTTTTTTATTTATTATTTTAATAAATACCAATAATCATTAGCACTTTTAATAGCATAGATATATAAGAGATTCAATATTAAAACAAACAAGAATTGGAATTAAACTGAAATAGAAGGTTATTTAGATGAAGGTTATAAGCAATGATAAAGATGGTCGAAAAAGCAATGTCGCCAACCTGATTTCAACAACTTCATTACCTTAGGCATTTATTCACTACTATTTATAAAATAATTAAGTTGGCAGTACTTACTTTTTTGCCCTATTTTACTTTTTCGCCCTACTTTTACTTTTTTTCTATACTTTTTGAGTTCAGAGAAGAAAATACCTGCTTCAGTCCCTCTAAACTAATCCAAAATCTACCTTTTCTCCCTAATGGAGATAAAATATGTAAAAAAAACATTTAATTTAATTAAATTAGATTTCTATTTTATTATATTTGGTTATTTCAGTGAGATGATTACCATACCCGGTTTGTCACCATGGTTTCTGACAGTGTTCACGTGTCTAATGTCATTTTCATCAGTGTATTATTATCCAAATTACTTGGAACAATTTAATTTCAAGAACCAATATTGGATGAAGCTTACGATTTTATCATCATCGGTGCTGGATCAGCTGGTATGAATTTATTTGTTTTATTTAGCTTAATGTATTAATAATTGCTTACTTATGACTAAATACTTACTTACTTATGACTACTTATGACTTTCATCATGAAGGTTCATCAAGGTTCATCATGAAAGAGGTGTAGTTTAATAACCTTAAACAATATATTCAATTCAAAAAAATTGTAATAAACAATTGACCGATTTCGGCTGTTCTAAAGCAGTCTTCTTTAGATGATCTAGTGGTTACTGGATCGACTTGGAAAGTAATTCAAAAATACTTCGTCGTACTTATCAGACAATAGGCCGGGCTGGAGCAGGTTCCATCGCATTGACATCGAGTCCATGAGTTTTAAATACGGATTAAATTCATATTTGGAATTTAACAATTTAGGTGTTTACGAAAAAAAAAAAAAAAGAAAAAAAAAGATTGCAACCAACGTTTTTCGTAATGTTTTTTACTTACTCACTTTGCAAAAACCTTTATTTGCTTTTATCTTATCCTTATTATGTTAATTTTCTCCTTTCTATCATTATTTTTATTTTTATTTTTCTTCTAAAATAATCTAACAATTGCGAATATATTAATAAATATGAAAACAAAACTCTTTACACTTTCATTTGCCATATAAGTTGTTATAACAAACAATTGTTTTCTATTACCTGATTTGATTTGTGAAAAATGAAAATGATAATATACGGACTGCAGTTTTACATTACAAGGTACGGACTTATATACGGTACGGGTTGCTTTATATCATACATTACACATTACAAGTGCGACATAATATTATTACGGCACTTTTTTACTTTTTCACAACTTTTTTCCATTATGGGTGGGTAAAGTAAGTGAGTACAAAATCAAAATGCACCTAGGGAGTAAAGTAAGCCATTATTCCCTGAGCGAAAAAGTTGGTTCTTGAGGCGAAGCCGAAGAAACCACGGTCTCTAAATTTAGAATTAGAATTTTTGATTCCCGAGGCGCAGCCAAGGGAGATAATTATCGCAAGGGGAATAATGGCACGTTACTCACAAGGTACATAAAATTATTTTACCTCCAGATGGGAGAAAATAAAGTTTTTTATTNCTGTATCGGAACAAACTAATTCGACACAAGGTCCCGAAAAATTGTATCGGAACAAACTTTTTCGACACAAGGTCCCGAAAAATTGTATCGGAACAAACTGTTTCGAAACAATGTCCCAAAACATTGGTTTGGAACAAAATTCCCCAGTGTGCACTACCCTTTATCAATAAATTTTATTTTACAGCATTTAATACATAGTAAATAAAACATTATATATTTTGATGAATAGATGGGAATAATAATAGATATTCGATTTACGTCAATTAAATTTCTTCTTTGCACCAACAGCATAATACAATGGTTTATTATAATACAAAATAATTGCTTTCAGGAAGTGTATTGGCAAACAGGTTGTCAGAAGTGAAAGATTGGAAGATCTTACTAGTGGAATCTGGTGGAGAGGAAGATGCTATTAGTGACACTCCACTGTTGGCACTTACTCTGTGGAATACAGACAAGGACTGGAATTACACCACCGTAGAACAGAAATATGCTTGCAGAGGTAATTACATAAAAATTGGTTTGTATAATTTATCCTTTGATGAATTTGATAGTGGAGATGAATAAAGTAGTCTGTAATAAGCTATGATGATCATTAGAAGATTTAATGGAGGTTTTGTGGTATTTAGACAGTAGTATGGTTTATTGTCTGACCACAAGGATTAAAATTATTGACATAATGTTAATAACAAGAATTAAGTCAACTAATAGTGCAGGTGTATTTGAAAATTGATTTTCTGGTGCACTAACTAGTTTAGTACTCAGGATCATGTAAATCACACTGTCCAACAAAATGGAGGGGGGGGGACATGGCCGCTCTCCATAGGTTTGTTTTTTTCAAATGCCTATTGCCAAGCTATGTCCTGAAGACGAACACAGCCGAACACATATTCTGAAAAGGGGGTCAATTTAGGGATAAATTCAAAATAAAACAACCTCCTTCAACTCATCCTTAGCTATATTTCAACCCTTTTTGGGTCATCCTCAAGCCTATAACAGAAACAATTGATTGAAAATCTTTGGTTTTAACCAATATGTTAACAAGAAAGACAAGAAAGATTATTTTGTAATCATCTTACCTAATGAAAACTCTGAGTATTTTGATATTAAATCAATAAAAATCTTGAAAAAAAATTGATATAAAACTCTGAAGATTATTTTGTAATCCATAAAAAATCCATGTTCATAATTGTTAACATATTGGTTAAAACCAAAGATTTTCAATCAATAGTTTCTGTTATATGCTTGAGGATGACCCAAAAAGGGTTGAAATATAGCTAAGGATGAGTTGAAGGAGGTTGTTTTATTTTGAATTTATCCCTAAATTGACCCACCTAAAAATTAACTTGTAAGTTATTAATAGCTAACTGAGTTAATTAAAAATAATAACTACGAAAATAGTAACTAATAAAATACGAAGATACAAGAAGGTAAGGATTACTTACTTGCATTCAAAGAAATTAAACTAAGAATAAAACTTTCTCAGAAAAAAAAAAAAAAAAAAAAAAAAAAATAGAGGAGAGACCCGGCTACTCTGACATAAACCCGTAATACAGATGTGTTCGCCGGGTGCGGCTGAAAACATAACTGAACACACGGTTATCGATTGAGTCAATTACTTAAATTAATAACAGAATGAAATTTAAGTGAAAACAATAACAAAAATAACGGAAAATAAGCCACTCGCCCTAACTGACCTAATCCTATCACAGTTGAGGTCGACTGAGAAATTATCTCAAAGACATTGGGTTAAGCTCTTCCTCCCAACATTTTCATACAAAATAAGGAAAATAATAAAATAAAATTGATCGAAGAAATTGATGGTTCACTCCAGTGATTAATATGTAATAGATCGAACAAAAATCTTGGAGGGAAGTTGGGTAGTTTTTTTACTTTAGCATGGTTCTAAACAATAGTCTGCCCTACAAAAGTCCCAAAGGCTTGTGAGTTTGTCTCCTCCAAGACATTGAGACCCCTGGGACAGTTTTATCTTTATTATTCCTTTGTCTTAATAGTTAATTAAAATAAGGGATATGATCATAATTATATCCAAAAGTGTGATATTCCTTTGTCCCACAAGGTACATTGGAATAAATATCCCTTCGTCGTAATAGTATAATTTAGACCAGTGGTTCTTAACCTTTTTTGAACGCGGACCGGTAAAAAACTTAGATTAATTCTGCGGACCGGTTGACAAAAATCAGCGGGAATTTCAGATATGACCTAATAGTTCGTTAGTAATTAAATTGAACCCAAAATGGTATTGAATTTCGATCATATAAATTTTATCTACGACTTTTTTCGGCTTATTTCTTTAAAAAATACTTTTTCTTATCTTTAAAAAATATATCTTTCGTCAAAGGGCAGTTTTATTTCAATTATTTTCATTGAAGGTTATATGTAAAGGGTTGGTTACCCATAGGTTTATATTTCTTGGGTCTTCATTCTCTGGATAGTATTGAGTATTGGTAAAAGCTGAAAGTGAATTTAAATGTGTTCTTACAAATTCTTAAAATATTACCGGACCTAAACTGAAACATTTTAAATTCATACTTGTTAGCACTTAGCTCCAATAGCACAACTTTT
>KZ651912.1:1044315-1063733 GCA_001010745.2 Gerris buenoi
CCATCGGACAAGAACAGACGCATACATACGCTATTCCAAAACAGTACAATTGATATGATTAATTATATATCTATTATTACTTGTATATCGATATTTACATATCAATATAGATCGCACTTTTGTATACAAAAGTGTGATGTTCCTTAGTGCCAATGTACAGTAGACTAAATATCCCTTTGTCTTAATCACTGAAAAAAATCTAGTGTTGTGATAACCCCTATGGTGTATATCACAACACTAGTGAGGTGTTGTTTCGCTAAGCAGAGTTATCAGGATACTACATTAGAGTTGAATTTTTCGAGGTTTGAAACAGATCGATTGGTGTTGATGATACGCTAAAATCCTTAGTGTAAATTGAAATATAAGGATCCTCTTCCGGATTGATTTTACACTATTAGAGTAATTAATACGCTATTAGCGTATTTTATTGGTACGACACTAGCTCTAGTGTTGTTTCAAACAAATAGTTTAATCAACACTAAGCTAAATTTGTAATTTCAACACTAAAGTGGTCTTATATTTGATTTGACGCTAATAGAGTTGGATCAACCTTAAGCATGTATTTATAACCTATTACTTTTCCCCCTAGTGTTCATTCAACCCCAGAAGTGTTGGCTTGACGCTATTAAGTTTAATTCAAGCTTTCATATATTACCTGTGGATTAATTCGAAAACAAAGTTGGTCCATATAACCATAAGGTAGTGTTGTCTTAACACTAAGTGAAGTAATAACGACACTTCAATCTTCAATTGTTGCATCAACTCAAAATGTTCTTGAAGCAACTTGTGTCTATACTTGAAATACCCCAACAAGATTCTCTATGACTGTACTGATGGACTTGATTTAACTCTAATACAAGGTTAAATATACCCCAATATGGGTTGTTAGTACACTATGCTACACTTGTATTACTCCTATGGAGTTGTTTCAATAACTCTATAGAGTCAACTCTATACCCTATGGTAGGGTTGACTCAACCCCATGTAGTGTCCTCTAGACCAGTGGTTCTTAACCTTTTTTGAACGCGGACCGGTAAAAAACTTGGATTAATTCTGCGGACTGGTTGACAAAAATCAGCGTGAATTTCTGATATGACCTCCTAATAGTACGTTAGTAATTAAATTGAACCCAAAATGGTATTGAATTTCGATCATATAAATTTTATCTACGACTTTTTTCTTTAAAAAGTACTTTTTTCTTATCTTTTAAAAATATATCTTTCGTCAAAGGGCAGTTTTATTTCAATTATTTTCATTGAAGGTTATATGTAAAGGGTTGGTTACCCATAGGTTTATATTTCTTGGGTCTTCATTCTCTGGATAGTATTGAGTATTGGTAAAAGCTGAAAGTGAATTTAAATGTGTTCTTACAAATTCTTAAAATATTACCGGACCTAAAGTAAAAAAGTACCGATGGTTCTCATAAACTGGAAATATAAGATTAAACATTTTAAACGTATTTCTAAGCGAAAAACTGTTGCGGCACAAAAGGCCTTAGAAGCCCTTTACAGTTTAAGCTAACGTATCAATTGTAAAGATTAAATTGCAAATTATTGTGGAGCTCGTTGGGCTTTAGGTTAATTTCTCTCTCCCCTTAGGTAACGCAAGTAATGCAAGTAATTTTCGAACCTTAAAACTTGGGCAGTTTGTGACAATTTTTTTGTAGGATTAAGATTTGATCTCTTCTAGTCATAAAAAATCACCATTGATAGGGCTTTTTGGGCCATCCCAAGGACATGCGGTTGCTATTATATTATATATTTCATGAATCCCTTAAACTTTCATTAATTTATTTTGTAAAGCTTAGTCCTAATGAGAGATTTTACCGTTTCTAAACTTTTTCCATTTTCCAACACCCTGTGTAACAGTGGCTAGTATACTGGTGTAATATTATGAATTATGATATTTTTCAGAGGCTAAAGGTTTGTGTCAATATCCGAGAGGTCACGTGCTCGGTGGTAGCAGCACACTTAACTTTCTTTGCTACGTAAGAGGCAATAAAATCGACTACGAAAATTGGAAGAACCAAGAAAACGACGGTTGGGGATACGAGGACGTATTTCCGTACTTTTTAAAATCCGAGGATATGAGAATCGCATCGTTAGCTAACTCAGTGTATCACTCGACCGGTGGCTACTTGACTATTGAAGGGGGACATTATGAATCCGAGGTCCAAAGCATTTTTCTAAATGCCGGTAAAGAAATGGGTTTTCAGTTGACTGATTATAACGGAGCACACCAAACCGGCTTGGGCTATCCACAGTTCCACATGAGAGACGGATCCCGATGCAGTACAGGCAAAGCTTTCCTCTCCACCATCAAAGACAGACCTAACATTCATATAACACAAAGGACGTTTGCTCTGAAAGTGAATTTAAACGATGAAAACAATAAAGCTGAAAGTGTGACGCTAATTAAAGACGGTAAAACATTCGACGTTAAAGCAAACAAAGAAGTTATTCTGTCAGCTGGATCAATCAATTCTCCGAAACTGCTCATGCTGTCGGGGATAGGACCTAAGAATCATTTAAAAGAGGTCGGTATCGCTCCTAAATTGGATTTACCAGTCGGGAAGAACTTAGTCGATCACGCTTACATAAGTTTATTTTTTAAAATTAATCAAAACATAACTATAACTAGAAGTAAAGTGGACAATTTCCACGCTATGGCAGACTACGCGAGGAATAGAACAGGCCCGTTCACAAGTATAATCGGAGTTGAAATGTTAGCTTATTTTACATTGGACAAAAAGGACAATCCAGTACCGGATATACAAACGTTCATGTGCGATTTCTTCTCTTACTTGTCCGACGAGCCGATTCTACACATGACGGTAACTAAATTGAGACCGGAAAGCGTCGGTTCGGTTAAGCTAAGAAGTTCCGATCCTTACGACCCACCTCTGATCGATCCACGATTCTTCGATAATCCAAAAGATTTTAAGGATTCGGTCAAAGGTTGCATGATAATTTTAGAACTGATGTCGACCGAAGCCTTTTCTGAATACGAACCGGAAATTTTCTCACCTGATAAAAACTGTCGGAGGAAAAAAGGAGAAGCTTACTGCAAATGTGCCGTTAAATACTTCTCGAAGACAATGTACCATCCTACGGGAACTGCTAGGATGTCTAAAGATGGAGTCGTAAGTCCCAATCTCAATGTTTGGGGAATACCGAACCTGAGAGTAATCGACGCTTCGATAATGCCAAATATTACTTCCGGCAATACAAATGCACCGACTATCATGATAGCAGAAAAAGGAGCAGACATCATTAAAAAACAATGGAATGTACTCTAAACAGAACACTTTCCTTAAATTACTTTTTAAATAAAGACATAACTACTTAGTGACGCGAATTGGTTTGTCTCACCCGGGAGCTAAGACTGAAATTAGAAATTAAAACGATACTTTTTTTACTAAATTGCATTATAATAAATTACAATTGATGTATTGCAAATTAATAGTAAAAATTGGAAGAATCCCTATAAATTTAAGTCAACGAATGAAAGAAAATATGAATTGATTTTCATTATATAAGGAGCACTGATCAAACATAATGTTTACAATTTTTTTTTTTATTAGATACTATTCTAATTATTATTATATCTTTGTTACTTAAATTTCCTAAAATAAATTATTGGTTGTATTAATTTAGTGTTATAATATTGTATTTAGATAATAGATATTTAGGTACACTATGGTGTTGGTGATTTTTATAGGTCTTAATGACGCAATAAACATATTTTACAAACTTTTTTTTTTTTAGTTTTTATTATCATTAATCTTAATTTAAGGTTAAAAATAATTTTATTAAAACAACATTTTTAAAAACAAGTTTTTATTCGTATTCTTTTCAGCACAAGGGGCACGTGCCCCCCTACAAAGCAAAAGACTTAAAATTTAAGTATGCAATTCCGCAACACATGTTAAAGTAAAAGTGTTGTGGTAGTAAAAAAAAAATAAAAAAATAAATAAAAATAAATAAGCAATTATATACCTAGTTTTGCCCGACATTTTTTTTTTTNGACATCTATGATGGTTGTCAAATATGTTGACATCTATGATGGTTGTCAAATATGTTGACATCTATGATGGTTGTCAAATATGTTGACATCTATGATGGTTGTCAAATATGTTGACATCTATGATGGTTGTCAAATATGTTGACATCTATGATGGTTGTCAAATATGTTGACATCTATGATGGTTGTCAAATATGTTGACATCTATGATGGTTGTCAAATATGTTGACATCTATGATGGTTGTCAAATATGTTGACATCTATGATGGTTGTCAAATATGTTGACATCTATGATGGTTGTCAAATATGTTGACATCTATGATGGTTGTCAAATATGTTGACATCTATGATGGTTGTCAAATATGTTGACATCTATGATGGTTGTCAAATATGTTGACATCTATGATGGTTGTCAAATATGTTGACATCTATGATGGTTGTCAAATATGTTGACATCTATGATGGTTGTCAAATATGTTGACATCTATGATGGTTGTCAAATATGTTGACATCTATGATGGTTGTCAAATATGTTGACATCTATGATGGTTGTCAAATATGTTGACATCTATGATGGTTGTCAAATATGTTGACATCTATGATGGTTGTCAAATATGTTGACATCTATGATGGTTGTCAAATATGTTGACATCTATGATGGTTGTCAAATATGTTGACATCTATGATGGTTGTCAAATATGTTGACATCTATGATGGTTGTCAAATATGTTGACATCTATGATGGTTGTCAAATATGTTGACATCTATGATGGTTGTCAAATATGTTGACATCTATGATGGTTGTCAAATATGTTGACATCTATGATGGTTGTCAAATATGTTGACATCTATGATGGTTGTCAAATATGTTGACATCTATGATGGTTGTCAAATATGTTGACATCTATGATGGTTGTCAAATATGTTGACATCTATGATGGTTGTCAAATATGTTGACATCTATGATGGTTGTCAAATATGTTGACATCTATGATGGTTGTCAAATATGTTGACATCTATGATGGTTGTCAAATATGTTGACATCTATGATGGTTGTCAAATATGTTGACATCTATGATGGTTGTCAAATATGTTGACATCTATGATGGTTGTCAAATATGTTGACATCTATGATGGTTGTCAAATATGTTGACATCTATGATGGTTGTCAAATATGTTGACATCTATGATGGTTGTCAAATATGTTGACATCTATGATGGTTGTCAAATATGTTGACATCTATGATGGTTGTCAAATATGTTGACATCTATGATGGTTGTCAAATATGTTGACATCTATGATGGTTGTCAAATATGTTGACATCTATGATGGTTGTCAAATATGTTGACATCTATGATGGTTGTCAAATATGTTGACATCTATGATGGTTGTCAAATATGTTGACATCTATGATGGTTGTCAAATATGTTGACATCTATGATGGTTGTCAAATATGTTGACATCTATGATGGTTGTCAAATATGTTGACATCTATGATGGTTGTCAAATATGTTGACATCTATGATGGTTGTCAAATATGTTGACATCTATGATGGTTGTCAAATATGTTGACATCTATGATGGTTGTCAAATATGTTGACATCTATGATGGTTGTCAAATATGTTGACATCTATGATGGTTGTCAAATATGTTGACATCTATGATGGTTGTCAAATATGTTGACATCTATGATGGTTGTCAAATATGTTGACATCTATGATGGTTGTCAAATATGTTGACATCTATGATGGTTGTCAAATATGTTGACATCTATGATGGTTGTCAAATATGTTGACATCTATGATGGTTGTCAAATATGTTGACATCTATGATGGTTGTCAAATATGTTGACATCTATGATGGTTGTCAAATATGTTGACATCTATGATGGTTGTCAAATATGTTGACATCTATGATGGTTGTCAAATATGTTGACATCTATGATGGTTGTCAAATATGTTGACATCTATGATGGTTGTCAAATATGTTGACATCTATGATGGTTGTCAAATATGTTGACATCTATGATGGTTGTCAAATATGTTGACATCTATGATGGTTGTCAAATATGTTGACATCTATGATGGTTGTCAAATATGTTGACATCTATGATGGTTGTCAAATATGTTGACATCTATGATGGTTGTCAAATATGTTGACATCTATGATGGTTGTCAAATATGTTGACATCTATGATGGTTGTCAAATATGTTGACATCTATGATGGTTGTCAAATATGTTGACATCTATGATGGTTGTCAAATATGTTGACATCTATGATGGTTGTCAAATATGTTGACATCTATGATGGTTGTCAAATATGTTGACATCTATGATGGTTGTCAAATATGTTGACATCTATGATGGTTGTCAAATATGTTGACATCTATGATGGTTGTCAAATATGTTGACATCTATGATGGTTGTCAAATATGTTGACATCTATGATGGTTGTCAAATATGTTGACATCTATGATGGTTGTCAAATATGTTGACATCTATGATGGTTGTCAAATATGTTGACATCTATGATGGTTGTCAAATATGTTGACATCTATGATGGTTGTCAAATATGTTGACATCTATGATGGTTGTCAAATATGTTGACATCTATGATGGTTGTCAAATATGTTGACATCTATGATGGTTGTCAAATATGTTGACATCTATGATGGTTGTCAAATATGTTGACATCTATGATGGTTGTCAAATATGTTGACATCTATGATGGTTGTCAAATATGTTGACATCTATGATGGTTGTCAAATATGTTGACATCTATGATGGTTGTCAAATATGTTGACATCTATGATGGTTGTCAAATATGTTGACATCTATGATGGTTGTCAAATATGTTGACATCTATGATGGTTGTCAAATATGTTGACATCTATGATGGTTGTCAAATATGTTGACATCTATGATGGTTGTCAAATATGTTGACATCTATGATGGTTGTCAAATATGTTGACATCTATGATGGTTGTCAAATATGTTGACATCTATGATGGTTGTCAAATATGTTGACATCTATGATGGTTGTCAAATATGTTGACATCTATGATGGTTGTCAAATATGTTGACATCTATGATGGTTGTCAAATATGTTGACATCTATGATGGTTGTCAAATATGTTGACATCTATGATGGTTGTCAAATATGTTGACATCTATGATGGTTGTCAAATATGTTGACATCTATGATGGTTGTCAAATATGTTGACATCTATGATGGTTGTCAAATATGTTGACATCTATGATGGTTGTCAAATATGTTGACATCTATGATGGTTGTCAAATATGTTGACATCTATGATGGTTGTCAAATATGTTGACATCTATGATGGTTGTCAAATATGTTGACATCTATGATGGTTGTCAAATATGTTGACATCTATGATGGTTGTCAAATATGTTGACATCTATGATGGTTGTCAAATATGTTGACATCTATGATGGTTGTCAAATATGTTGACATCTATGATGGTTGTCAAATATGTTGACATCTATGATGGTTGTCAAATATGTTGACATCTATGATGGTTGTCAAATATGTTGACATCTATGATGGTTGTCAAATATGTTGACATCTATGATGGTTGTCAAATATGTTGACATCTATGATGGTTGTCAAATATGTTGACATCTATGATGGTTGTCAAATATGTTGACATCTATGATGGTTGTCAAATATGTTGACATCTATGATGGTTGTCAAATATGTTGACATCTATGATGGTTGTCAAATATGTTGACATCTATGATGGTTGTCAAATATGTTGACATCTATGATGGTTGTCAAATATGTTGACATCTATGATGGTTGTCAAATATGTTGACATCTATGATGGTTGTCAAATATGTTGACATCTATGATGGTTGTCAAATATGTTGACATCTATGATGGTTGTCAAATATGTTGACATCTATGATGGTTGTCAAATATGTTGACATCTATGATGGTTGTCAAATATGTTGACATCTATGATGGTTGTCAAATATGTTGACATCTATGATGGTTGTCAAATATGTTGACATCTATGATGGTTGTCAAATATGTTGACATCTATGATGGTTGTCAAATATGTTGACATCTATGATGGTTGTCAAATATGTTGACATCTATGATGGTTGTCAAATATGTTGACATCTATGATGGTTGTCAAATATGTTGACATCTATGATGGTTGTCAAATATGTTGACATCTATGATGGTTGTCAAATATGTTGACATCTATGATGGTTGTCAAATATGTTGACATCTATGATGGTTGTCAAATATGTTGACATCTATGATGGTTGTCAAATATGTTGACATCTATGATGGTTGTCAAATATGTTGACATCTATGATGGTTGTCAAATATGTTGACATCTATGATGGTTGTCAAATATGTTGACATCTATGATGGTTGTCAAATATGTTGACATCTATGATGGTTGTCAAATATGTTGACATCTATGATGGTTGTCAAATATGTTGACATCTATGATGGTTGTCAAATATGTTGACATCTATGATGGTTGTCAAATATGTTGACATCTATGATGGTTGTCAAATATGTTGACATCTATGATGGTTGTCAAATATGTTGACATCTATGATGGTTGTCAAATATGTTGACATCTATGATGGTTGTCAAATATGTTGACATCTATGATGGTTGTCAAATATGTTGACATCTATGATGGTTGTCAAATATGTTGACATCTATGATGGTTGTCAAATATGTTGACATCTATGATGGTTGTCAAATATGTTGACATCTATGATGGTTGTCAAATATGTTGACATCTATGATGGTTGTCAAATATGTTGACATCTATGATGGTTGTCAAATATGTTGACATCTATGATGGTTGTCAAATATGTTGACATCTATGATGGTTGTCAAATATGTTGACATCTATGATGGTTGTCAAATATGTTGACATCTATGATGGTTGTCAAATATGTTGACATCTATGATGGTTGTCAAATATGTTGACATCTATGATGGTTGTCAAATATGTTGACATCTATGATGGTTGTCAAATATGTTGACATCTATGATGGTTGTCAAATATGTTGACATCTATGATGGTTGTCAAATATGTTGACATCTATGATGGTTGTCAAATATGTTGACATCTATGATGGTTGTCAAATATGTTGACATCTATGATGGTTGTCAAATATGTTGACATCTATGATGGTTGTCAAATATGTTGACATCTATGATGGTTGTCAAATATGTTGACATCTATGATGGTTGTCAAATATGTTGACATCTATGATGGTTGTCAAATATGTTGACATCTATGATGGTTGTCAAATATGTTGACATCTATGATGGTTGTCAAATATGTTGACATCTATGATGGTTGTCAAATATGTTGACATCTATGATGGTTGTCAAATATGTTGACATCTATGATGGTTGTCAAATATGTTGACATCTATGATGGTTGTCAAATATGTTGACATCTATGATGGTTGTCAAATATGTTGACATCTATGATGGTTGTCAAATATGTTGACATCTATGATGGTTGTCAAATATGTTGACATCTATGATGGTTGTCAAATATGTTGACATCTATGATGGTTGTCAAATATGTTGACATCTATGATGGTTGTCAAATATGTTGACATCTATGATGGTTGTCAAATATGTTGACATCTATGATGGTTGTCAAATATGTTGACATCTATGATGGTTGTCAAATATGTTGACATCTATGATGGTTGTCAAATATGTTGACATCTATGATGGTTGTCAAATATGTTGACATCTATGATGGTTGTCAAATATGTTGACATCTATGATGGTTGTCAAATATGTTGACATCTATGATGGTTGTCAAATATGTTGACATCTATGATGGTTGTCAAATATGTTGACATCTATGATGGTTGTCAAATATGTTGACATCTATGATGGTTGTCAAATATGTTGACATCTATGATGGTTGTCAAATATGTTGACATCTATGATGGTTGTCAAATATGTTGACATCTATGATGGTTGTCAAATATGTTGACATCTATGATGGTTGTCAAATATGTTGACATCTATGATGGTTGTCAAATATGTTGACATCTATGATGGTTGTCAAATATGTTGACATCTATGATGGTTGTCAAATATGTTGACATCTATGATGGTTGTCAAATATGTTGACATCTATGATGGTTGTCAAATATGTTGACATCTATGATGGTTGTCAAATATGTTGACATCTATGATGGTTGTCAAATATGTTGACATCTATGATGGTTGTCAAATATGTTGACATCTATGATGGTTGTCAAATATGTTGACATCTATGATGGTTGTCAAATATGTTGACATCTATGATGGTTGTCAAATATGTTGACATCTATGATGGTTGTCAAATATGTTGACATCTATGATGGTTGTCAAATATGTTGACATCTATGATGGTTGTCAAATATGTTGACATCTATGATGGTTGTCAAATATGTTGACATCTATGATGGTTGTCAAATATGTTGACATCTATGATGGTTGTCAAATATGTTGACATCTATGATGGTTGTCAAATATGTTGACATCTATGATGGTTGTCAAATATGTTGACATCTATGATGGTTGTCAAATATGTTGACATCTATGATGGTTGTCAAATATGTTGACATCTATGATGGTTGTCAAATATGTTGACATCTATGATGGTTGTCAAATATGTTGACATCTATGATGGTTGTCAAATATGTTGACATCTATGATGGTTGTCAAATATGTTGACATCTATGATGGTTGTCAAATATGTTGACATCTATGATGGTTGTCAAATATGTTGACATCTATGATGGTTGTCAAATATGTTGACATCTATGATGGTTGTCAAATATGTTGACATCTATGATGGTTGTCAAATATGTTGACATCTATGATGGTTGTCAAATATGTTGACATCTATGATGGTTGTCAAATATGTTGACATCTATGATGGTTGTCAAATATGTTGACATCTATGATGGTTGTCAAATATGTTGACATCTATGATGGTTGTCAAATATGTTGACATCTATGATGGTTGTCAAATATGTTGACATCTATGATGGTTGTCAAATATGTTGACATCTATGATGGTTGTCAAATATGTTGACATCTATGATGGTTGTCAAATATGTTGACATCTATGATGGTTGTCAAATATGTTGACATCTATGATGGTTGTCAAATATGTTGACATCTATGATGGTTGTCAAATATGTTGACATCTATGATGGTTGTCAAATATGTTGACATCTATGATGGTTGTCAAATATGTTGACATCTATGATGGTTGTCAAATATGTTGACATCTATGATGGTTGTCAAATATGTTGACATCTATGATGGTTGTCAAATATGTTGACATCTATGATGGTTGTCAAATATGTTGACATCTATGATGGTTGACAACTATGTTGGTTGATAACAACTATTCTGACATATCCAAGTTCTTCGTCTTTAGGCCACTTAAGATTTTTTGAAAGTATATTATACATAAAACAATTCTCTTTGAATACCTGATATTTTACTTTTTTCCTAGGAGGTCTAGAAACTATGATAAAAAGTGTAATATTATATTTAAAAAATTTTAATACAATATAATAAAATCTTTAAATATTACATTTAATAAAATACAATAATTTATTACTTGACCAAAGGTCGTCAGTAAAGTTGGAACACAATATAATGAAAACCCTTATAACTATTGCACTCCTTATTCAAGTTTTAATAATACTGAAAAACATTAAGAAAGAGTGAAAGAAAAAAATACAATGATACATTTTGTCAAACAAAACATGGGTTCACTTAATTAATTAATTTTATACTTAGTGCCATGATGAATAATGTAGGTATCTATGAATTTTACCAAAATAACAAAAGAGTCATAATTATATCTAAAAATACCCAACGTCAAACTTCACGAAACATATCCTTATATACATTTTAATAAAACTGCTAGAGCAAACGATTTAAAAATGTGGAATATTTCAACTTTATTAAAGGCAAGAGTTTCTGTTCTCTCACTTAATTAGACCATAGAAGATAGAAAATGTACTACAATTTTGTGAAACTACAAACGTTATTTCATGTCACGTCAGTCTGCCCTGCATTAAATGAACTCAGATGCACAATTTGAGAATACAAAATTAAATAGATAATTGAAATACAAGGGTTTGTATGACAATTGCCAGTCGGCTTGATAATAAGGCAATGAGGGGATCGAAATATCGTAAAAGTAAGGCTTTTTATTTTCTTAACGGACCCTACTACTCAAAAAGTGAAAACTGCACGGACAATTAAATATTTTTTTACATTGTAGTTTTTATTTAGTTGGAACAGTAAATGTTTTATTCCAATATTGTTTAATTAGGTCTGATCCCTTTTCAGCAATCGCTATCACAGGAGCATTTGTGTTACCACTAACTATGGTGGGCATAATCGAAGCATCGATAACTCTCAGACCATTAATGCCGTAGACTTGAAGCTGCGGCGAAACTACGGCAGATGAATCATTCTCCGGACCCATTTTGCAAGTGCTAACCGGATGAAAAACTGTCTGAGTGTAATGCAAAATTGAACATTTCAAGTATTCATCACCATCTTCGTTATAACAGTTTGGATGAAAATTCTTTTGTAGTGTAGCATTGTAATTTTGCAAAGAAGGAGTTTGCACAAGCCACAATGAAAAGTTGTTTGCCCACATTTGCAAATTTAAATCTGATTCGTCAGTGAAGTACCTTGGATCTAGGAGAGGAGGGTCATTAATGTCTGCACTCTGAAGAGTTACCTGCCCTTTTGATTTGGGCTGGAGGACTGTACCAAAAATAACAAGAATGCTCCGCGATTCACTGTGAGGAGAATAAGGCCCTATAAGATATTGTACGTCGGGTATATCAGTTACGCTTCTATTAGAATTAAGGAAACCGGTGATCTCTGATAATGTCGATGTTAGAGGGCCAGTTCGATTAACAGCATAATCTAATATAGATGTCATACTTCCCACATTATTAGTATGGCTTTCCGTTCCCTCTAATTCGAAATAATAAGGTACTCCTACATGATCATGCAGATTCTCGCCTACTGGCAAATCTTTAAAGACAGTAATATTAAATTGTTCTAATTGTTCCCTTGGCCCTATACCAGATAGCATTAGAAGCTGTGGGGTGTTAAGGCTTCCTGCAGAAACGATTACTTCCCTGGAAGCTCTTACAGTATACGTCTTGTTATTCTTAATGAACTGAACTCCATAGGCCGTCACATTATTCGAGTGAACGAGTATTTGAGAAGCTAAAGAATTTTGACTGATATGGACATTTGCCCTGTGACGTGTCGGTCTCAAAAACGCCTTGGCAGTACTGCAACGGGAACCGTCTCTTACAGTATACTGTGCAAAGTTAAAACCCATTTGGCGATCACTGTTGTAGTCTGTGATTTCATACCCCAAGTCTTTAGCTGCGTCTAAAACAACTCGAGCTAATGACGTCATAAAAGGTGAATTAGAAACAGTCTGATATCCTCCTGTTCTGTGGAACGGAGAGCCGTAGTAATTGATATTTCTGTTGTCTTCTGATTTCAAGAAATAAGGCAGCATAGATTCGTAGCCCCAACCTGGATTACCCAAAGATTCCCAAGCGTCGTAATCTTGCACGTTGCCTCTTGCATAGTACATGTAATTTATAGCACTAGAGCCTCCGAGACCTCTTCCTCTTGGCCAATAACATCTGCCATTTTCAGCTGCAAATATGTTTAATAATCAATTAATATCCATTATTCTAATAATTGGTAATCTATTAAAATATAATAATGTCAAACTTACACTGGCAGGCAAACTCCTGAGGTATTGTCGTATAATTCCAATCTTGGGAAGTTCTCCAGACATTAGCTGACGGTATATCAGATAAAGCTGTTTCGTCTCCTCCGGCTTCAACGAGCAATATTTTCCAATCCCTCACCTCAGAGAGGCGGTTTGTAACAACACTTCCTAAATGTAATAATTTAATTAGCAGTTGTTTAATTTAATCAAGTATGTTCCAAATATTTAAAACTGAACAGTTCAGTCAAACAGAGAGCCTGTCTAGAGAGACAACATGTCAAACATTAATATTATTAACACTAGTATACAGTCATGTCATAATTATTTATGTAACTAGTCAGCAAATGGAATTTTACTGAAGAGTGATTAGATTAGCCTCCGAGCCGAAGGCGAGGTAATTTACCTATTTGACTGCCGAGGCGAAGCCGAGGGAGGCAATGAATAAACGAAGCAGATTTCCTTTGATGCCTGGTTGCATACAATATTTTATCTATAAGGGCGGCAGAAAAATTAAAACTCCTAAAATACCATCTTTATTAATATAACATCGTTAATTACGATGTTTTATTAATAGGATAATAACATATGTATTATCTAAAATTAATGATCATAAAGAAATCAAATAAGAAGCTTGGCATTAATAACAATAAGTGAATACCAAACTGAATCTATACCTAACAATATACAAAACACAAAACTTCTGAATGAATAATGCAAGCAATATAAAATATTAATTTCTTTATTAACAAATTACTGAAAGTATTAAAGATATCTTCTATATTGCACCTACTTTTAAATTATATGTTTTATAACTTTACCCCATTTTTAGGTTTCTGTACAAAGTACAAAAAGAAACCTTATATAACGGCTCTGTCTGTCTGTATGTCTGTCTGTCCGTCCGTCCGTTGGCTTGTTTCAACTCATAAACTACTATAGCTAGAAACATGAAATTTGGCACACAGATACGTCTCGGCATTTAAGATAACTGGACAAATTTTGGAGTTTTTACACTTGATATTTCCAAGATGGCGGCCCTGCCAATATGGCGGGTGACCAAAAAAAGTGTTACCATGGCATGTTATACATTAATTTAAAGGTCTTGAAGTGTAGAAAATGAATTTGTAATAATTAAAATTCCTCACTGAATATTTTCATGATGGCGGGCGACTTAAAAAAAGTTTTTAGCTCCCATGACATGTTATATACCAATTTAAAGGTTTTGAAATGTAGAAAAAGAACATGCAACTATTAAAATAACACACGTAATATTTTACAGATGGAGGCCAATATGGTGGGTGTCTAAAAAAGTTTCTAGTTACCATGGCATGTTATACATCAATGTAAAGGTCTTGAAGTGTAGAAAAAGAATATGCAACTATTACACTTAATATTTAAACAATCGTACAGAAACTGGCGATTATCGCCTCACGTACTTACGTGAACCACGCCTTACTTGTTTTTTTAGAGTCACGGAACGATTTTAGGTACGTATCAAAATAATATAGAAAACGCTCTTTTCCTTAAAACAATTTGGGAGCGTTATACCTATTTATATTTATTTATCTTTTGTCAATAATTACAAGCGAGATGTACACCTGTGCACCTAATTATTTATTATAATAACAATAAAATTATTAAATATACAAACCTGCACTTCCTCCACCAACTATAATGAAGTCGTATTCATCGAGAAGTTCTTCCGGTTGAGTATCAGCAGGTCTTAACTCTGGGTCTATACTGGAGTAGGAGAAGGATGCCACTGCTGCTAGAATTAGCGCTAAAGTCATATTAACTTCATTTTCAGGCACAGGATTACCCCAAAAGCTGGGTGAAACTACTGGAGGAACTCCCGTCGCATTCATTTTAATATTAGTTAATCAAAATATAGTTATAACGGCTCCTAAAAACAGAAAAAAATGTATTATTGGAACGAAGTTCCTTATGGCACGGTGGGCAGACCTTTTTTCCCCCTTTTTCCCTACCCTACAAGTGGCACTTTACCGACGAGTGCGCCCGATTTACGAACGAAATATCAGGTCTGATGGGTGTTTCGCGTTCGCCACTTCTAGCCCGACAAAATGAGCCCAGTTTAGATCCGCTTGGACAAAATTTTTTTTCGAGCCCAAAAAAGAACTAAGTCCTTGATGTTTTTTTTGGGTTCGAAAAAAAATTTCCGAGATTAGATGCCTAAAGGGTGATTCGGGTTCGTCTCTCTGCGGCCGACCAAACAAACTTTGATTGGACGCGGTGGCAGACCTTTTTACCCCCTTTTTCCCTACCCTACAAGTGGCATTTTAACGACGTTTGCGCCCGATTTACGACCGAAATATGAGGTCTGATGTGTGTTTCGGTTACGCCACTTCAAGCCCGACAAAATGAGCCCCGTTTGGATCCGCTTGGACATAATTTTTTTTCGAGCCCAAAAAAGAACTAAGGCTAGCCTTGATGTTTTTTTGGGTTCAAAAAAATATTTCCGAGATTAAATGCCTAAAGGGTGATTCGGGTTCGTCTCTCTACGGCCGACAAAACAAACTTTGATTAGACGCGGTGGGCAGACCTTTTTACCTCCTTTTTCCCTACCCTACAAGTGGCACTTTAACGACGATTGCGCCTGATTTACTACCGAAATATGAGGTCTGATGGCATAGGCGGCCGAAGGTATGGGCTTGGGAAGGCTAAGCCCCCCCCCCCCCAAATACTTTGAGGAGTTCGAAAAATTTTATCAGCTAAGAAAAATCACAAGAATTGTAAACGGAAATGTACATATACATAAACATAATATGAGCCATACCTTTATTGCATTACTGATTGTAAACTTTTACATTAGTTTAATAATATTATTTTTTCTGTATTCATATCCAATGAAGACGTTGTCACAATATTTGCAATGAAGCCAGGAAAACTGCAGTTCGATTAGATTTTTGAGTTAGTTCGTTGTATATTTTGTATAAGCAAAATTAAAAATACATATATTATTAATTTGCTCAAATGTTCTTGGTTTCTTGGTTTTCTTTGGTTCAAATATTTGGAAAATCAACTCAAAATAATTGCAAACCCCACCAATTTTGAACCACGACAACGGCGTTTCCGAAATTAACCTATTCATTGAAGTCATTTAAAAACAAAAAAGAAAAAAATAAAAAATCCTAAGGTACTAAAGTAAATAATTACTAATCATCTAATCCGTTTACACTTGGCACAATGGCTCAACAATTATTACTTCGTTAATAGCTTGGATGAGTTTATAAATGTCCTTAGGAAGTTAAAAACGTCTGCTGTTCCAAACTTTAAAAGTTATGTTTCTTTTATCTTTTGAATGGTTTAACTTTAAATAAATCTAATTCCACCATTTGTAAGCCATAAAATACTGCTAATTGTTTGTATCTAATGTTCGTCTATGTAACCTACAGTTTTAATATGGTGGTTTTGGCTTTTAAAGGTATTTAATGTATCATTATGAATTAGGCTTTTTTTCTAACAAAACAGGTATAATAAACAGTTATTTTAACATACCAAAATACCTTAAAAACGAAATTTTGGTGTCAAATTTTTAAAAATTTTGCGGGGGAGGACCTCCGGACCTCCCTGCTTCCCGAGGGGTGGGGGGGGGAGTATTCCATACTCCCACACCCCCCGGTAGTGTTAGCCCCCCCAAATATATTGATATAGAGCCGCCTATGATCGTCACAAAATCACCGTCACATAAACACCACCACAAATCCAAGCGTCACGAAATCTACCGATGTCGATAACTTGACTAAAAGATGACCGAGTTAGTTGAAATTTGGTGCACATGTTCATTTTACCAATGCCCAGGCTGAGTTCGTTGGAAATCGTTATCCGCCCAAGCGTTCACGCGCAACGCTCGCGTAATCGTAAGTTTCAAATTTAAAATTGGAATTTTAGATCAGAAAAAAATTCTAACTTCATCTATTCAAAGAGATGAACAACTTTTTAGTAAAACGAACACCGACAGTGCTATGAAGTGATAAATATCGCTAAATTTATTAAAGCGGATCTACGTTTAAAATAAAGGAAACGACGTTTTTACCGATATCTAACGCTCTAACGTAACGATTTTAATACAACTTCTTATGCATCGTCTAAAAGTACAATTGAAACAGGCATGTAAAATTTCAACCAGATACAAGCAGAAGTTTTTGTGTGTTGGTGGTTTATATTTTATATTATAATATTTAAATTGGAGTAATACGCCGGCGGAGTCTGAGGGGACAGTTCTATTTCATCTCAACAACCATCTGCTTTAACTATAAATTCATCATTATTAACTTTTTTCTCAATATACAATACATTATAATAATGTGAGCTTAAGAGTTTAATTTATATCTCCCCATTAAACTACGAGGAGGAATAATTATCAATTTATTTAATGGTTTTCCTCCTATTATTTTAAATATGTTAAAATTAATCTTTTTTTTCTTACTTTCTCTTATAAGGAGAAAGAATTGTAATGTCAAGAAAATTCGATTTCGAAATTTTGATTGATTTACACGTTTTGAGGCCCCCTGAGATATTATAATTATAAAAATAATATCAAATAAATATAATAAAAATAACAAATAAATTATAGCAATATCAACAATCATATATGAGAATATTTCATTCACTTTTGTTAAAGATATTTATTAAAAATAAATAAACTTACCTTGATTTCTGTGATCTTAACCACTTGAGTGTTTCCTTGTAAAATTTTAAAGTTATTTTTAGTCAAAGAGAAATAACGAAAGTTCCATATCAACACTCAATATATATTTGTCACTTATCTACTTTCTTATTTAAATAAGCGATGTTTATTTAAAATTAATTCATTTATGAAACACTATAATAAAGAATGATAAAGTTAGAAAGTTGTTCATTGTGTGAATTAGCATTGGAGTCAGATGAATTATTTATATTTTCACTTATATTTTTTCTATCATAAATTATTATCCTTTTTTTTTAAAAAAAAGAAAAAAATAATTTATCTTGTTTTTCCTTTTCTTCTTAGTCTAAAGTCTAAGTTATAAATAAACTAGTTGAGATAGTAGTTTGAAATAAAGTTTAAACGAACCATATTGAAAAATGTCGGACCTCCTTATAACGAAATTTTATACAACTACATAAATTGTTTTATCTACGACTTGCATTGTAAGTGGACTTTACATTGCTAATAACAGGGCGGGAAGTGTTACTACCCTCCCTTGGGAGTAAAAAAAAACAATCATACCAACTTAAAAGGAAATTTTTTAAGTATTAAGTTGGTAGTACAGTTTTTCCGCTGTTAATAGCTTTCAATTATTCAGGAAGGTTACTTTAGGTTATCATATCATACTAAGTCTTTAAATTAAAAACAAACTATTGAAAGTGTTCGTTGTAAAACGAGTATATTTAGTGTAAAAATTGTTATTTTAATAAATCAAGTAACTAAATATCAGTTTAAGGTGTTTAAATTACGTGAATTTGTAGGTAAAACTTTTATACCTACAAACATAGCTATTACTCATAGTGCACTAGTCGTAGATAAAATTTAATACGCAACATGGATCGAAGTATTTCTGCTCTCGGGATTATCTCT
>KZ651912.1:1069768-1081956 GCA_001010745.2 Gerris buenoi
TTTTTACTCCCAAGGGAGGAAAGTAACACTTCCCTCCCTGTTATTAGCAATGTAAAGTCTACTTACAGTGAAAGTCGTAGATAAAATATATTTGTTCCGAGGTAATATCTTTATTTTTAAGTGCAAAAACTATTACAGCGTATTTAAACTTTTTAAACGGTCCCCGGTTCTTATAGTAAATAGACAAAATAATTCTAACACTCAGTACTAGGCAGCGGCCGCCTTTGGGGGGAGGGAAAAGGGGGGTTGACGAGCGAAGCGAGTAGGGGGCGGAGCCCCCTAGTATGTTATTAAGTAAAAGTTAGTAAACCTACAGAACTATGACTATTAATGAGTAAGTTTACAATTATAAATAATTAAAATTAAAGATTAATTAGAATTAGATAATAATTCTTATACATTAAAATACACAAAAAATATAGAAGATAACTATAATCAAAGAGATCTTCAGAACTACTGACTACATGAACTAGGTAAAATTAGTTATTTATAAAATTATTATACTATAGTAAAATATTTATTTATTAATGATATATCTCCCTGTTATCTCAACAGAAAGATCTTTTTTACAAATAAATGCATTAATTTTGTTAATTGTTTGATACTTAAGTCAATATATATTATCCACAAATTTTCTTTAGTTTATACACGTAAAATATAAATAACATAATAGGTCGAGGCTTCATAATATTTTATACGTTTTAATTATGATATTATAATAATATAATTTACATACTATAATTCACTAGTAAAATGATAGTATTTAATTATAAATTTTCAATGGATTACATATACAAAATTAATTATACACTTTATTACATTTATCTTATAAAAAAAAACCACTACTGATAAAAAATGAGTTAATAGAAATATGATTAAAAATTACATTAAAAATATCTGCATCTAGACCTATATCTATCTATCACTCTTTCTTAAAAATAATTATTATTAGTAAATAAATAAACTTTTACCATAAATAGAAAAATCGATTAGAATTATCTGAATTATTTTCTATTAACTCTCACTATTTAATCACAGATATTAGAGGAAGAAATTATCTTTCAGAAATAAGAAAACATATTAAAAGCTGTCTTTGTAGTAATCATTTTTTTTTTCGTCTTCATAATACACGTATTTTACCAGTATTTCTTTTAATACTTATTTATATAGATTCATAATTCCATATACATTAAGTTAAAAAAGTCCAGTCATGCACCATGACTTAATGAGTGAATTTTCAAAGGAATCTGCGTATTATTGGCTTATGATAATATAGGAAAATTTTGGTTTAGAATTTGGATGGGTGAAAAAAAAAAAAAATGTTAGGGTACACACAGGTACGGGTACAAAAGTCAAAATAGTATTTACCCTTCATGATGCACATCGTTGGAAAGCTCTTTAAGAGTACAGTAATTATTGTTATGTACACTTTTATCATATTTTTATATAAAAGGGGGATAAAATGGGAAAAACACGTTTTTATGCTATTTTTGACCCTTAAATGTAAAAATTTGACCCCTATATGATCTCCAAAAATTCTGGCCAACGAATTCATCCTTTCTTTTGATATTATTAATATTTCAAAATTAGTTTGCAATTTTTAAGTGCATCCTAACAGGAGATATCGTCTGGAGTGACACATATATACATATATACTATACATACATACATAAAAAAAAGTGTTAAATTTTAGGAATCGATTCAGAATGGAATCCGTAGGAATAGGAATAGATTTTTTCATGGAAATCCGTTTCAGACGGATTTCCATGAAAAAAAATTTCAAAAATGTTCATTACAAAAATTTTGAAGCCATTGCAGTAGCTTAATTTTCTTCGAAAATTCGCTAACAAGAAATATTTTCTTTAATTATCCTAACGATTGCATGATCGTTATTGACGGTAATCCAAATTATGAATTCAAAGAACATTATTCAAGCAGATATTCTTGCGTTTATAATGTGAGGCATTAATTTATCTGAATTGTTCTTAATACTATCCTTAAGGGGAATAGTGTCGACCAATTCATCGCTGTTTTTGTTCGATAAGGGAAAGTCAACGATTTTGGAAGGTTTCGATTGGACTGCCACGCATTGTTCCAAACATTTGAGCATTTCCAAAACGGAATCTGGTCCTGACAGGACGAACTTCTGATTGGCAGAAGAACTGGAAGGATCTACGCATATAGTAAACGCGATATCTTTGAGAGCCTTTACATCCTCTTCATTACCGGCGTACACTACGTTAACTCTTCTTTCCCAATCGTAACCGAACGTAGTTCTTAAAATTTGAGTAGTGGCTTTTACCTGATCCCATTTGACAGATAATCTTACTTCCAAAGATAAATGACAGAGTCGTGGCTGAAAACCGTATTTCTGACAAATTTCGATTGCTTTGTAAGCGATAATATCTCTAAGATTTTGTGGAGTCTCTCTGTAGTGGAATGTCAGGGCGATTCCTTTATTTTCGACCCAAGCCCCATCTGTGCAAGTGGTCTCCTCCAGCTCTCTAACCAGGAAGCCCAGTCTCTCTGCGTAATCCTCCGAAACAGGGTGTTCAAATTTGGTACCGTCTGGATGCAGTATTTCTAGTCCGTGGCAACCTGCGTACGTAATATTTTTAATATTGACCATTTCAGCGACGTCGTTTGCGTTTCTACCCGATATAACGGCTATGTGAACTCCAGAAGTCTCTGATAATCTTGTCAAGATATCTCTCGTTTCCAAAGGAAGAACTGCAAGACTTGGATGCGAAGCGTAACTGGCAAGTGTACCATCGTAATCGAGAATAAAGCATAATTTATTCTTCACCCCGATAAAGTGGAACAAATCTAATAAATTGTTGTTTGTGTTTAATATAGAATTTTTGTTTTCTTCTTTATTCCCAACGAGGGACATGGAATGGAGAAAGGAGTTCATCCAGTAGGTGACATCTCGCTGCTCTTCTCTCCTTCTCAAGCAAGACATACGAAGTTGCCTCTCCTCAAGCGACATCTTCAAAGCCTTATTTATAGTATCAGCAACGCTCTCTACTTCGTATGGGTTAACTAAAAGTGCTTCTCGCATCGTGATCCCAGCGCCAGCAAATTGCGATAGAACGAGAACACCAGGCTCGTTCACTTGACAAGCAACGAATTCCTTCGCCACAAGGTTCATCCCGTCCCTCAACGGAGTCACTAAAGCAACTGCTGAATCTCTATACAACGCTGCAAGTTCTTCTTGGTTTACAAAGCCATAAATATATCTTATTGGTGACCAATTAAGTTTAGAAAACCTCCCATTGATACGCCCTATTAATTGATCGATTTCTTCTTTCAGCAACTTGTATTCTGTTACATCAGTTCTGGAAGGGACAGATACCTGAAGGAAAGTAATGTTCTCCATGTATTCAGGGTGTTTCTCTAACAATTTCTCGAATGCTAGTATTCTGTTTACAAGCCCTGAAAATAATGACAAATATTTATTAACTATTTTTTTTAAAAGCAGCAATAATTCAGTTAAATAACAATGAATATTAAAAAATAAACATTTATTTTTTAACAGACCCTCTCCGCCCTTAGACTTTAAAATGCTTGCATACGAGTCTGCAAGACAGTGAGACATTTCATGTAACTTTGCAATTATAATAAGTAAATTAGTAATTATAATGACTTTACAATTATAATTAGGAAGCCAAGGGAGAATAAAGAACGAGGGAGAAAAAACAGAGTGTGACAGAGACAGAGATAAGGAAGGCTTTGAGACGTGCTCTACTCGGAGATCAAAACTAGCGCTGGGCTATAGGGCTGGAGTGGGGGAGACCCGAAAGTAGCCGACTACATGTCGCGTCGTCGGTTACCTTCGAGTCCGTTTTTTTCCTTTAGCCTAGTGCAACGTCTAGTCCAACTAGGACTACCTCCTGCGAGTACCTACTGCCCTGGTAACAATGGAACTCTTCTCGGCTTTGCGAAGCGCGGTAGGGGAGGCCCCTACAGCTGGAGACTGATTTGCAGACTTCCTATAGCTTTCTAACTCTCTGTTACACTTTTCTGAGTTTTCAAGTAACATAAACATAACGCTTTTTGAGTTATGTTCCATAGCCTAAATATGAAATGTCAAAATACATTACCTAACAAGCAATGATAATACATACCTTTAGTGTAGTCTAGTCTGTCAACTCCTAAAATGATTTTAACTTTGTCGGTATCCTTAACATATACCGGTGATGATTTTGCCAGCAGACCAAATCGTTCAAAAGGCACTCCTATGGGATGTGCTTTAACTTGAATGATCCTTCCTTCATACTCAACAGTCATTTCCATTCTGTCAATTTTACAGCCTAAAATTCGTGAGCAGCAGTCGAGGAAGTTCAAGCAGTAGTCCTCAACGTGGAACCCAATAAGATCACAAGCTTTTTAAAAAAGAAAAATAAATTTAATTTAAAATATGTAATATAATATGCTACAATAATGTCAGTTGTTTTATAAAAAGCAATGATTAGATTAATTGTTAGAATTCATGTTATAGATAGTAGTTCAAACATGAGTTGTAATATAAATAATAACGGTTGCTCATTGCATTATCAATAGTAATTTAAGTTGCTTCTTATATTATAAATAGCTTTTTTCCGTGGTAGGCTGTAAAATAGTAACTTTAGAGCCTAAAAAACATAGCTAAAATCCATTTTTTCAATTCGTTGACTTAAAAAATCTTTTTATTACTCCTAGCTGTAAAGAAAAACATTTTTACGTCCTAGGACGAACAAATTTTTTATTGTACCTACTGCTGGCAGTTATCAAAACTCCCGTTATTAGCGCTGCAATCTTTGTAGAAATGCTTAGTACGATTTAATTCCGCTAGATGTCAATGCGTTTTATTTATCTTTTCTTATAGTGTAACTTCTTTTTAAGGTTTCTTTTTTTAAATATTAAGTATGTACTAATATTTGTTATTATTATATTGATTTATTTATTAATATTTAATGTTTTTTCATTGTCTGCTACCTCGGAAAAAATAGCATATGCTACGCGACTGTAAAACTTGGCAATATTTACTGTCTCGCTTCGCTCGACAATAAATGTAATTGCCGCGATAAAGAAAAAACTCACTTCACAGCCTAGTAACAAAATATACTATTACTAGAGGTCGACCAAGAAGTCATGAACACGGTAGAAACTGAAAGCTTAGCTTCGTTTAAAGTCGGGACTTCCGAGTATTGCCGAAGTCAGTATAGTCGGGTGCTATTCTAGTTGCCAAATCTCACGAATAACAACAGGAAGGTTTCCAATCTGTTAGGTTTCCTGTTTTGTTTGTTTTTATACAGTACGAGTTCGAGTTATAGTCACAACTGTACTAAACGATTTTCGTAAGATCCACAAATCCACGGGATGATGCAAATACGAAGGACGCTACCATTAACGGGGATGAAATAAAAAGTTTGATTAAGTAAGTTAATCAAACTCAAAAATAAAGAGGAATAATCAATAAATAATAATATAAAGATTTTATCGTATAGTAGAAGTGATTTCTTATCAGGTACAGTGTTGCCTGTGGCAAAAAATATAGAAGTTAAAAAAATAAAATGATTAATAACCAAAGAACATCACTGTGTTTTTTGACAGTGATCTATTTTATTAAAAACTTACTGTACATGACGACACTAGCGCACTCCTCAGATTTCCATGACTTCTTGGTCGACCTCTAGGCCTATTAAATACTGTTATTGACTTATAATCTTAAAAAGCCAGATTGAAGAACAGTTGAGGACTCTCAGAATATTGTAAATAAATAAATACATTTGCTCATGAACTGCTTACCTAACATCCCATGTAAAATGGCTTCATTCCATGGGAAAAGTCTCATAATATCCCAGGATGGGAATGGAATGTGCAAGAAAAATCCTAGTTTACATGAAAGATTCTCCGATATTGCAGTCTGAAACAAAATATAACATGAAAAGTATATTTACTTATGCTTCTGAGCTTATCAAAGGTACCGGAAGCATGGTGATCGTTCTGGTGAACAAAATTATTTTGTCTCAATTTTAAATATCCTGGACAGGAATCCATTTCAGACTTTAGGAATATCAGGAAATAAATAAATTTTAAGACACTTCAGTCGATTTCAAAACTGTTTTATTCTTTTGAACCTCGCAGAGTTAGGAAGGGGTAGAGGGGACAGTCTAAAGAAGAGCCTTATTTATGTTACTATTATTAACTCAATGTTAAGTTTTAGATAAATTAAAATATTTAACTATACTATTTGTACTTTTCTAACGGAGGAAGCGGCTGTGAATAGCTGGTAGTCGTGGATCCAAACTATAGGTTTCATGGTTACACCATGGTCCTTATTCTTCAAAGACCTATTCAGCGTCATTCGAAGAGCGATCAGAGTTTTCCTTGCAAATTCTTCGTTTGCCTTGCAGTACGCCTATTTTGGGTCAAAGTAAAGAAGAAAACCATTAGAATTTTTGCTATCGTGAAAATATCTATTACATTAGGTAATAGTTAACAGTCTCATTAACCACTTCATTATGTTGACATAATAGTCCAGGATACAGCGTTGAAAAAAGTGTCTGACTAACATCAAGCTTGGCAATAGGAATTTAAAATAGTACATTACGCGTCGAGTGCGGAAAGTAGCATTTTGCATGCGAGTGTGGAGTTTGCATGAGCGACAGCGAGGGTAGTAAAACGTAAAAAAGCCGTTTTCGCACGAGTTGCGTACCGTACTTTATCTACGATTGTTAGATTTTAATAATAAATACAGAAAAAAATAATAAACTTCCTGTATCTAAGTTCGTATTTCTCTTTTGATAAAGATGACATTAATTAATTAGTTGTATTGTGTGCCGAATTAATTATTTCGGAAGGCGAATTATTCTCCTTATATTCGTCATAATCGCTTAAATCACTCATTGATTTTCACAAAAAAACTCGATATAAACAGTCACTTTTATTAAACAAACTTCAAATTAGTTATGTTAAATGTAAACAAACTCGCTAATCGTGAGTAAAATTGAAGAATTCTTCTTCTTTACCGCGCTAGAGTGGTAAAGAAGAGGAATTGTTCAAAACTATGAGACACGCTTGGGCAATTAATACAGGTGCGTAAAGAATCACTTTCTACGAATCTAAACAGAGATACAATGTTTATATTACGTATCAATCGTAGATAAAAAAACAAACGGTGGAGAGCAGCCATGTCAATCATAGTGGATAATGTGATTTCCATGACCTTAAGTACAAAATTAGTTTGTAGACAAAAATCAAGTTGATGATATATGATCCCTTAATAGGTGAACACTTTGATTTGGCGTAGTATTTGAATAGCTAACCTAGGGACAAACTAACAACCAACGTCGGGGAGCCTGGGTGGCACGGAGGCTAGAGCGCTTGCCATACGATAACGCAAGTTAAGCAGCCTCGAGCATGGTTAGTAGATGGATGGGTGACCGCTTCTAACCAATGCTCTGGGTTCGATTCCCGGACCGGGCTCACCGCTCTATGTCCTCCCAGCATTGTTTAAACAAATGGGAAGCTCCTCGAAAGAGTGGCGCCACCAGGTTTCGGCCTGGAAACCATGATGATGACACTACTGGTTGTAACGCAACTAGGAGGGGAGTCATGGTTACCACCCTCATCTTCATACAAGTGTGAAGATTTCGGTCTCTAACCCGGGTTCGTTCGATGGGCCCACCTAAGTGGCATGCGTCTTCGGGTGTAAAGCCCCCCGGAAAAAAAAAAAAAAAAAAAGTCAACTTGATTTTTGATCTACTAACTAATTCTGTACATAGGACCAGTGGAATTATGTGCTAAGTTATGCCCAACAACTAGTTATGTCCAACAACGGCTATGTTATGGGAACATAGTTTCTTAAAAGACACTAAAAGATTTACTTATTCACAAAATTCTAGCTTGATGTTAGTCAGACTCTTTCTTGCACGCCATCACCTGAACTATAATTAAATTATTAAACTTGTAATATAATAATAATATCTGACGAACATAATGATTTTCAAAGATTAATACTATTATATTAGATAAAATAATAATCAAAGTGAAAAAAACCAATAATCTTCATAGCTTATCTCGCTTTTGGAAGATTGATAAGAAATATGGGTAATGATAAGATAGATTCAAAATAAGATCATTGAGATAACCTCAATTAACTCTTTTAGTCTTTAAAAAGCTTTCTTGGTCAAATTTTGTCTTAGAAAGTCAAAGATGTACAATGTACACATACGCATAAAATGGAAGATACTACCATCTAAAATGGGAGTATCTCTCATTTTATGCGTATATGCACCATGTAGTGAGAGCAAGGAATTTTTAGCTCAGTCAATAAAGGATTTTACCCGCAACTAATTAGGGGAAAGCTGGATTTTTCCCTGATGATAGACCATGATAAGAGGTACATTTTCTCAAAAGTCCCCACTCATCCCCCTTGTGCTCCCCCCATCCCATGTAAAATGGCTTCATTCCATGGGAAAAGTCTCATAATATCCCAGGATGGGAATGGAATGTGCAAGAAAAATCCTAGTTTACATGAAAGATTCTCCGATATTGCAGTCTGAAACAAAATATAACATGAAAAGTATATTTACTTATGCTTCTGAGCTTATCAAAGGTACCGGAAGCATGGTGATCGTTCTGGTGAACAAAATTATTTTGTCTCAATTTTAAATATCCTGGACAGGAATCCATTTCAGACTTTAGGAATATCAGGAAATAAATAAATTTTAAGACACTTCAGTCGATTTCAAAACTGTTTTATTCTTTTGAACCTCGCAGAGTTGGGAAGGGGTAGAGGGGACAGTCTAAAGAAGAGCCTTATTTATGTTACTATTATTAACTCAATGTTAAGTTTTAGATAAATTNTAATTTTCCAACTACAATATCTCGAAAACGGTATGTCTCCCTTCAAACATGCATAGGACCTTTTTTGTGCAGAATTATGAGAGAAATATATTTGGTAATAACACTTCTCTTCAAAAAAATAAACCGTCTTGCGTAAAAAGTGAATAATAAGTAAATTTTGAACTTTAAGGAGGGGTAAGAGGGAAAGAACAAGGGGGAGGAGTGGGGACTTTTGAGATAATGTACCTTTTATGATGGACTATATCAGGGAAAAATCCAGCTTTCCCCTAATTAGTTGCGCAAACAGCCTGTGTTTAGCCTTTATTGACTGGGCTATTTAAGATACCTTCTTAAATGCTGTGATAACACATATCATATAACCAATATTATATAACATCATTTTCAAATTAGCTTTCAGTCACAAGTTACAAAACACTAGACTTCCTTTTCTTGGTGCCGCGATGAAAATCTAACTTGTTAATAAAGATAATTGACACTAAATTGTTCAACAAGTGGTTTAAATTACCTTCCAAGTATCAATTCTGAAAACAGCTCTATCAGGCATCGAGTGAAAGAGTGGCCACAATGTTCCATTACAGCAGCCATTGTAAAAAGCATCGAACACAGCCTTATTGAACTCGACTGGTATTATCTGAAGCAAAAATTACAATAAATGATAAGTCATCATCATCATATATAATTCCACATAATAATAAGGCTTGGTTGGAGAAAGTTTTGGTCTTTAAAGATAATTTCAAGGGAAAGATCTCAGCACAGATAAAAAAATATAAGGCTTTACAAAGCTGCGTTTTCCCCACTATTCTTTATGGCTGTCAGTCTCAAATCATGGACCGAAGATTAGTTTCAGCGCAGTGTCAGAAGATATGAGCATTGCACGGAATCAGCAGAAGAGAAAAAATAAGAAATAGGAAAATTATCAATAGTAGTGGTACGAAGAGTCTGATGGTACAGAGCCATAATTTAAAGTGGAAATGGGCTGGCCATGTTTATAGAATGAATCCTGAAAGGTGGGCAAGGGCAACTAAAGAATGAACGCCATATGGACGTACGAGAAGTAAAGGAAGGCCAGTGAGAAGATGGACAGATGAGTTTGGGGAGAGAATGGGGAAGCTATGGCATAGGACGGAATATGGAGAGGCAAATATGGAGAAAGGCTACTACTAAGTTCTTAAATTAGGAATTTTTTAATATGTTTACTAGGGGGCTCCGCCCCCTACTCGCTTCGCTCGTCAACCGAGATTGAACTAAAACTGTAGATTTATATAAAGAACATACACATATTTATATATATGGACGCCATCTTGAATTAAAATGCCCGATTGAAAAATTATTTACCATAAGTAACTTATTTTATAAAAGGAAGATAACTTTTAAATTTCAAGGTTCTAGTGCAATAGGTTCCGAAGATATCGTCATGGAAAAGTTTTTATATAAATGGCCGCCATCTTGAATCAAGATGGCGGATTTTTTTAAAATATTTCTTAGTGAGCACCTAGAAGGTAAGAGGAACACACCTACAAAATTTCATTGTTGTAGGTCCAGTGGTTTCAGAGATATCGTGATGTGTCAGTGAGTGAGTGGTATTTGGGCTTTATATTATATAGATTAGAACCGGGGACTATTCAAAAAGTTTAAATCCGCTGTAATAGTTTTTGCACTTAAAAATAAAGATATTACCTCGAAACCAATATATTTTATATTCTAGATTCTAGATCTTAAGTTCCACTTTTAATGCGTGAGAGCCTCACACATATTTCTTTACTTGTTACCAACAAAAATAATGGTTTGTTTTGATTTTATAGAGTTCAAATATATATAATAACTTATCTAAATAAAACATATCTAAATAGTGACCGATAATTTTATCAAAACTAAAGTTCCAATTATTAACATTACATTTTTGATAGACTTCAAATAGATATAATAACTCATCTAAATAGTGACCGAGACTTTTATCAATACTAAACGTTCGTTATAATTATTAAGATAACATTTATGATTTACTACCGATAAAAGTAAAGGTTTGTTTGTTGATTTGTTAATCTTTATATAGATTTAATAACTTATCAAAATAGTTTTGATTTGTTGTATATTGAAAGCTGTCACTTTTTGATTAAGGCATGTAAACAAACAATGCGGTTTCTTTATTACATCGCCCGTGTTTTGTTTATTGTCTCGGGAATGAAAGTTCCCCGTGTCATTCTTGAGCGGAATTTACTATGAGAACCTCCCCTTTATCATATATCACTTTATTATATATCACTCTCTCTCTGAACCTTTCTCACACTCTCTTGCACTCTCTTGCTTGTTTACCTTTCTCTCCCCTTATCTCCTAACGCACTCCTATCAAACAGTTATATATCACTCTCTCTCTGAAATTGTATGTTTACAAAACTTTTTTAATAATATAGATAGATAGATTATTATATGACTCCACATATACTACGAGCATGTTGGAATTTAGCTTCAAATAAAATAGTTTGGTGTTATTAAAACTGTTTTGATGATCAGATTTTAAATGTACGAAGTAGGATAGTCACAAACCTGTGATGATTTAAGCCCAGATGAAGGTGCTTTATCAGTGACTTTGGACTCAGGTATCCTTGTGCCAGGAGGTAAGTCATGAAGTCCTGACCATCCTATCCACAATCCTTTGCAGGATATCACGACGGGAGCCACGGCTGTGACTAGTCCTCCAGCACTACAAACAGAAATAATAAACATTATTAAATCATACATTTCATGGCATAAGCTTAACACCATGAAAATATAAAAACTTAAAGTAGTAAATGATTATAAAAGTCTGAACTAACTAGATATAACAATATATGAACAATATGCACTATTTTTGAAAAACTCAATATTAATTTTATCCCATTTTACAAATCTTAATGATATAAAAGCATTAAAGAAACCAAGTGGATCGAAAAAACCTAAAGGAAATAACAGAAAAATCTAAAAACAGATAATAACGAAAATCTAAATACAAAATGGATTGAGAAATAAATAAAATTATAAATCAAACCAACCAAAAAATCAAGAAATTAATGCATCATCCAATTTAATTTCAAAAGCTATAAAATACAAGAAATAAAAAAAAAATAAAAAATACCATTTTTGAAATAGTATATTATGTTACTAGGCTGTGAAGTGAGTTTTTTCTTTACCGCGGCAATTACATTTACTGTCGAGCGAAGCGAGACAGGAAATATTGCCAAGGTAAAGAAAAAACACTTCACAGTCGTGTAGCATATGCTATTTTTTCCGAGGTAGCAGACAATGAAAAAACATTAAATATTAATCAATAATCAATATAATAATAACAAATATTAGTT
>KZ651912.1:1144292-1155870 GCA_001010745.2 Gerris buenoi
ATATATATGTTTTGATAAATTTTATATTTCTCTCAATTTTACCTTAATTACTTTTCTCTTTTCTTTATACATAAATAATATTCCGTATTTTTTCGCTTTATTAATTCATTCATTTTTGTTCGAGTTTAACGAATAAGGTAACGGAAGCTGATGATCGTTCTGAAGAACGAAAATATTTTATTTCTCTGATTTCAAAAATTCCAAGTCAGAAATATGTTTCAGACATGAAGGACCATTTTTGTTTCCGTTTCTGTCTGTCGCTTAATTTTTGCGAACCAACAATCTTAAAAATTACTAGTCCGATTTTATTGAAATTTTGTATGGTAGGTCATAATTAGCCCATTGTTGGTGCCATTTTTTAACCATTAACCTGCGGCCGTTTCTCTCCCGCATGCGCACATATACATACATTTATTTACACCTATACTTTCAAAAGTATACTTAACTGATTTTTAAGAAATTTGGATTGTTTGTCGAAGGTAACCCGCAGATAGATAGATATTAGTTTAACAGTCTGAGCTCTTTAAATTTTGCTAAACTGATACTTTAATTATTGTAAAAATCCAAACAATTTTGGCAGATTTCAAAAATTGGTCAGAGACAACTTAGACATACTTTCGCATGTACGAGTTCATAATTACTTGGGCCCAATGTTTTCCATTTATTAGTTTTCGTTAGTTCATTTAATTATTATTTAACATTTTATCGAAATATATCATAAAAATAACTTCTCCCCTCGGCGGGGAATCGAACCCGGCCTCTCTCCCTCCACGTTTAAATCGATTTTCTAAGGAAGTAGATTTTTCCCGGGAAACGGCTTAAATCTGTTAGATGCGAATTAAAATGGACTACATTTTAGATTTTTTTTAATAAAAAAATGGTTTTTCGAAAAATATTTTTTTTTTTCTAATTTTTCCAGAATTTTTGGGGGGTGGAGCCACCAAATTTAGAGTTAAAATTTATTTCTCGATTACGCCTCGGGATATTATTTTTCTGAACATATATGCAAAATTTCGTCAAAATCGGCCCAGAAGTTTTTAGGCTCCAGGCGTCTGCACCGACGACAGATAGACTTTTCTTAAAACTTTTTTGGACTAGGTGTGTTTACACAAAACGTGTAAATAATTAAAATCTCAAAAACCTAATTTTTGTGCCATCACAATACTTTCTCTTTATATGAGAAAGAGAAAATAAAAAGACGTGATATTTACAATGAAGTTGGTTGCTCTTAAAAAAAAAACTCTACTTAAACCATAGTTCAAATCTTAACCGTTCTCCCACAAGGTCTTATTTTATGGATTTTTTTTTTAAAGATCGCATACCTTTGATCATAAAAACATTTATTGCTCCAAAATTATAAAAGGTAGAACAAAATTTTTGGTTTCGTTGTAAAGCTGACAAAATTTCCAACAAGAGAAGTGTAATTTCAATTTCCCTGCCCTCAAATTGCATGACATAATGACATACAATTTATACAAATTTTATTTTTAAGAAAGAAATTAGAAACTCAATTTTTTTGTGTTTTCATAACTTGGTAAAGACCGAGCTTAAACTTTCGGACGTCAGGAAAAACTTCCTTATTTACTAACGTTTCAATATTAATACTATTACCATTACCCATTCAAAAGGCGAAATTTTCAGTAAACTTCGCTGAAAGTAAAAAAAATAAACACGTTTATTGTTTTTATTGTTGCCTTAAAGGTAAGTATACTAAACCGATCTTGCATTTTTCATAAAACGTATTACACATTTCTTGTAGGAAATTTTGTCAGCTTTAAAATGAAACCAATAAGTGTTTTTATGAGCAAAGATATGCGATCTTAAAGAAAATTATAAAATTTGACCTTGTAGGAGAACGGTTAAGATTTGACCCATGGTTTATGAGTGTTTTTGTAGCCCCTGAGGGGCAGGACTACCTACTTTATTTTTTTACATCATATATCGCCAGTCACCCTNCCTGGAGCCGCCTCTGCTTCCGTTACCTTTGGTAAGCTCGGAAGCAAAAAATTATATCAATTAGGCAAAAATAAGTTTGCAAAAGCATAACATCAATAAAGTATGTGAAAGGACGCGAGGAAGCTATGTGCCACACTAATTATATGATTATTTTATAGTAATAGTAATATGGGGAGAAGAAATAAGAATAATGAATATACTTTTTATAAGTTTGCCAGCCAATTTTTTGTGAGGCGATCAGATATGTTCTCTAGAATAGAAAATGACTTATTTTCACTAAATAAAACTTTCTATCTTAACGATGCGAAGTTTGAAAACGAAAGTGGAAAACACCGCTTACCTTTGTTACACGAATACACTCTTAATTTCTTAATGGGTAAGTTTGAGATGTCTACACCAAGCAATGATTTTTCTTGTGCTCCCTCTAGCTCCTTTAGCTCGTCTCTTTTCAAATTATGTATTTTTAGCTCTTTCTTTATCATTTTAATTTATCCCTAAAAAACCTCGTTCCTCTGTAAAGAAGAATAAAAAGTATGATATTAGTTGTCAGAGAGTTTGGAAGATCTATCCAGGGAAAAAAATCAGTTAGACATTTTCTTTTTTTTTATGTTTTTTGCGGTGATGAATCCGAAAGTGAACTTTGCCACCTCGTAAAAGTGATGTTTCGGAGAAAAATGCGAAAAAATGTTTTATCTACTCACGGCAGCAAAATGAAATATTACTTAACTGTTTTTAGGCTTGAAAGTACTATTTCGCTGATTTGTCATTAAATTATTAAAAGCAGGCAGGAAAGTAGTTAAAACAGTCAGGAAAATAGAAAATACTTTCTCTGCCTAGGCAGGGAAATATTTCCCTGCCTAGGCAGAGAAAGTAACAGTGTTTACCACTGCGCGTCATAACCTCTTATTTTGGCAAGAGCAGTTTATACTATTATCTCTATCTTATAAAATTATATATTATAGTTCAATAAGTAATATTTAATAAATAAACGTTTTAATAATAAAANGTTTAAATGTTTAATATTAGGAAAATAGGAGTAAAGAAATAAAAACAATATGTATACAATGTAAGTATACTTTTAAAAATATAATTGAATTTAAAATTAAAATCTATCACTTTTAATATTATTATTGTTGGACTACTACACTAGCACAATGGCCCATGATGAATTGCCCGCACATCTATAACTCGCTGTCCATCTTTATGCCAAAATTCGTCTTTGAATTTTGCTGTTTCTTCTAAAGCGAACAACTTTCATTATTTTCCTGTTCAACAATGTATAAAAATTTGTTAATTTTTTTTCAAACAATTAGTTTGTGAGCACATAGCTTATAAAAAAAATTACAAATTTTAGGATCATTATAAATAGTGAAATTGTGAATAATGTATAAAAGTTTATGTCACTTAATTAAATCCACTAGTATAAATAAATATTTTATGTAAAAAATATTCCTTTATTTTATTTTATATATATATTTTTTTTCAAAACAGCCTTTAGATTAAGCATTTAAAATTATTATTTCTTATAAGCTTCCGCTATGTTCACAAAATACAGACAGAGTGTACTTAGCATAGAACAGAGAGGACATTAATTCTCACTCTGTCGGTTTTGTCGAATGTCGACTGTCGAACGATATCATCTAAAACAGACAGAGTGTACACGTACATAGCATAGAACAGAGAGTATATTGCTTAGTGCAGTGTGTACATAGCATAGAACAGAGGCTATATATAGCATAGAACAGAGTGTACATAGCATAGAACAGAGAGTATATAATATAGCATAGAACAGAGTGTACATAGCATAGAACAGAGGGTATGTAGCATAGAACAGAGAGTAAACAACATAGAACAGAGTGTACATAGCATAGAACAGAGGGTATATAATATAGCATAGAACAGAGTGTACATAGCATAGAACAGAGGGTATGTAGCATAGAACAGAGAGTAAACAACATAGAACAGAGTGTACATAGCATAGAACAGAGGGTATATAATATAGCATAGAACAGAGTGTACATAGCATAGAACAGAGGGTATGTAGCATAGAACAGAGAGTAAACAACATAGAACAGAGTGTANCCCTACTTCTTTAATACTAAGCGCAAAACAATCTCTATACTCATTTATTAGCTGTATTAACTCAGTCTCTTGTTCTTTAGTCATAGTTTCTCCAATCTTAACCATATCCTTCGGAATGGGTTGTTTACCACACTCTTTTCCATTTACACTCATATCGTTTACCATATACACACCACTTTTCTCATATTTTTCACTTGGTTCACACTTATCACTTTTCTCACTCTTTTAACACTTTAAATTTATTACATATTTCTCTATCAGGTAAGAAGTCATAATCAATGAATTTACAAAGTTTTTGTTATTATACCTATTTTTAGGACAGTCCTTTTTCATGTGATCTCCGGACTTACATAGGAAACACACTAGTTTCTTTGGTTGCGGACAGTTGGAGATGATGTGTCCATACCTACTGAAGCAGTTGTAACAGACTCTGTTGTTCACCGAATTATGATAGTTTGGTCATGCTCGTTCCAGGTGAAGTCGCAGTCTCTTTTGCTCTATTAAAATTCTCCAATGTACTCCGTGGTGGTGAATCCTTGGCAGCAGTCACATCTTTCCCTTTAAATCTGTTGGTATAAGTATTGGGTGGTCCACTTCTAGTCTTGCCTGTATAATGCAGCTCTGATATCAAAGTTTTCATGCTTGATAACAGTTGGTTAAGTTTACTTAACCAACCTGCGTCTTAATGGTGAAGTTTTCGATTCCCCTCACAATGAAAGAAATTATTTCAACATCTGAAAGATTTGCTTTATACCCTAGGCGAACTAAGTGGTGAAAATATTCATCAAACGGCTCTGACACGTTCCACTTGGCAGCTCTCATTTTATCTAAAATACGTGTAACACTCTCATACTCAGAAAATAGATTAAGCAACTCAGACTTAATCTCCTCCCAAGATAGCAGATAAATGTCAGGGGTTGTGTCATACCACTTTTTAACATTCCCTTTAAACTTACTGGTAGTTATCAACTTAGTTGCTCTCTCACTTAAGTTATAGAGCATTGACACATCATCCACTCTTTGTACCCATTTATTAACGTCGAGGTCGTCACCGCTTCCAAACTGAGGAATCTGGGCCCCTACTTCATTAGATATTCTACTGGGTAAAGTTGAATTAAAGTTATTAGGTTCACTTACCTCATTCTTTCAACTAAATTGACTATAAAAAAAAAACAAAAAAAAAACTGAAATGATAAAATAAAAAGTTTACCGACAGACAGATATAGTAAATCTCGTAAAAATCAATCACCGATGTTTTAATAGTCCACGCTTTTATCCACACACGCCTTTTTATAATAAAAGTACTCACTTCTACTGTTTATTGTTCACTATCCCTTTTTGTTCACAATCCCTTTTTGTTTACAATCCCTTTTTGTTCACAATCCTGTAACAGTGTTTACCACTGAGTGTCATAACATCTTATTTTGGCAATAACAGTATATATGTACTATTATCTCTATATTATAACATTATATATTATAGTTCAATAAGTAATATTTAATAAATAAACGTTCTAATAATAAAATAATTTGTTTATATTTGTTAATTCTGTTAAAATTAATTACGTATTATTAATTACGTACTAAAATAATCAGTACGATCAGTTTGTTAATAGCGGAAACATTATACATAATTAATAATCAAATGAAACAAATTTAAAATGATTAATGATAATGAAAATAAAAATCGATATTTCACAAAGTCGAGTGAGGAAGATGTATCATTTAGAATCGACCTACAAACGGTACATTGAGTGCAGTGATTAAGAAAAACGCACAAACACACGTTCATTTACACCTATATCTTCAAAAGTTCTCATTCGATTTTTAAGAAATTTGGAAGGTTTGTCCAAAATAGCCTGCTGATAGCCCCAAATTAATTTTAACAGCATTCGCACAGATAAATATTATGCCCAACTAATTGGTAACTTATTATTCTACTTGCTGTTTATGAAGAAAGCTTTTACAATTCCTTCGTTCATCGTTTGGTAGTCTAAGGAGAGGTGCCTAATAGTATGAACCTGGCACTATATATTATTTAAATCCATATTGTAACTAGAATTTAGATTGTTATTTCCTCTTTATAGTCCAGTCGACAAGTACATTTTACCTTGCAAAAGGTCATAAAAACTTCTTTCTTTTTTTATTGTATGTACCTAGTGTATGTATGTACATTAGTTAAAAGTTTTCGACCTCCTAAACCCTGTGCTAACCCTGAGGGGGGCAAAAATACTGATGTTTGTGTGATGGGATACTGATGGGATGTTTGTGTTTTTTTTAGTTTTTTCTTTATAACTCTTTACCTATATGTCCTGAAACAAAAATGTTCGTATCTTTCTTGTAGAGCACTAAATTTGCAACAATTTTTATATGCCACATTTTTTCCTAAACCCTATACTTTCCGAAATTTATAACATCAAAGATGCAATATTCTTTTGAAAATATCGCATAAATTACATTTTTTCTATAGACGACAGGGGTCTATTTTAGTTATCCCTCCCCCACATTCAGATTTTTTTGGGTATATCCTACCTATGGAAGTACAAATAACAACCCCTAACCGCAACTACTAACCACTAGTAACCAATACTAACCGCCACTAACAATCAATGAACTAAATTTTCGGGGTTTTTTGTTCATGTTTTCTTGTAGAGCACTTAATTGGGAACAATTTTTATATTTCATTTTTTTTTCTAAACCTATACTTTCCAAAATATAGATCTTCAAAGATGCAAATTTTTTTTTTATAATTGCAAAACCCAAGTTGCGGAGGTTAGTGGTGGTTATTTGTACTTCCATTGGTAGGATATAACCAAAAAAATCTGAATGTGGGGGGAGGGATAACTAAAATAGACCCCTTTCGTCCTGAGAAAAGATGTTATTTTTGATATTTTCGAAAATATGTTCCATCTTTGAAGCTCTATATTTCGGAAAGTATAGGGTTTAGAAGAAAATGTGGTATATCAAAATTGTTGCAAATTTAGTGCTCTACAAGAAAGATAAGAACAAAAGGACATATAGTTAAAGAGTTATAAAGAAAAAACTAAAAAAAAACACTAAAATTTCGCGTATTTTGGCCCCCCTCTGGGTTAGCACAGGGTCTAGGAGGTCGAAAACTTGTGTTTTTAACAAATTTCTAGGTACATGCATTAAAAAAAAGAAAAACGTTTTTATGACGTTTTGGAAGGTAGACCCTCATTTTTAAAACCTGTCGACTGGACTATTAAATCAAAAAGAAATACTTTTCTTAAGAAAATAGATAGATTTTTTTAGGGTTTAATAATTTACTGAGAAATCTTTTACTTTATTTCGAAACGTTTCAACCCGTTTAGAGTCATCCTCAGTCAGTTTTCTTATCTAAACAATATCAACATCCTTACAAATAAGTTTAAGAAACTAATAATGATAATAATAATTATAAATTTAAATTTGAAAAGTAATTGAGGATAAAAATGTTTATTAAGCTGTATATACTATATACATTAAGATTAATAAATAATATAATAACCAGATTTCATATATATTTAAAAACTTACAATTATTCAATGGTTTGTCTCCATAAAAGGGCGTTTTTAAATATAAAATTGATTGATTCACAAATTTAAAATTTAAACAAAAACTTTAAAAAAAAAAACTTAGAAAACATCTACATATACATTACAATATGATTTAACAAGGCTTACAAATTGCAAATGAAATTATTAACAATTTAAAGTTCATACTAGTCTACTAAAAATCAAACTCCTCAGACTTAATCAAACTCTTCAATTTTAATTAAATTAAACTCCTATATCTACTACAAATCAAACTCCTCAAACTTAATCAAACTCCTATCTACTACAAATCAAACTCCTCAAACTTAATCAAACTCCTATCTACTACAAATCAAACTCCTCAAACTTAATCAAACTCCTGTCTACTACAAATAAAACTCCTTAGACTTAATCAAACTCATCAAACTTAATTAAACTCCTATCTACCACTAATCAAACTTAATCAAAATCTCATCTACTACTAATCAAGCTCTAATGAAACTGCTATCTACTACACATCAAACTCCTCAAAATTAAGTCTTCAGATTAAACTGAGTTTTATTGGATTATAACCGAAGTTATCTCCTTAAGTAATTTGAAGTTTATCTACTTCAATTTTAACATAGTAAATCAATCTTTAATTTTTATTAATTAACATCCTTTTTCGCTGAAAAGGTTAAAAACATTAGGGTAAAAGGTAAAATTACCATGAACAATAGCAGTTTACATTTACAGGTAGGTATAAATAATGTAGGTCTCTGATAATCGCAGTAATAATATATGGATATGCAACTGATAAAATTCAAATATTATAGGTCGTCAGAAAAAGAAGAAAATCTAGTCTTTCACTCGTTATGCTAGCAATTACACTTTAGATGTATATACAGTACACAGTCAGTGCCAAACGAGAGTTAGTGCGTTGACAGCGCGGGATAATCTAGCAAATAGGGTGGGGAGCCAATGAGAGCTCAAGATTTACCCTCTGGATAACCATATAAGAAGGTGAATATAGTGGCTTTATTTTTTCCATCAGAGGTTGGACAATCTGTTTGTCACTCGATTTCCCGCGCTGTCAACGCACTAACTCTAATGTCTAAACGCGTATGTATTTATAATATTAACTTATGGTGACAATGTTGTGTTACTTTTAATATAATATAGTTGTAGTATATTTATTTATTTACAACAGAAATTTACATATACTTCTGTATAGTTACAATGAATGCAGATATAATGAAATTTTTACATTAAAATTAATTGTACTGTTATTAATGTCATTTCCATTTAATTAATTCCGTTTTATTTTCTCATTCTATTTCTCCTTTATTAGGTTTCTGTACAAAGTACAAAAAGAAACCCTATATAACGGCTCTGTCTGTCTGTCTGTCCGTCCGTCTGTCTGTCTGCCTGTCTGTCCGTCCGTTGGCTTGTTTTAACTCATAAACTACTAAAGCTAGAAACATGAAATTTGGTACACAGGTACATCTCATTAAAATAACACATGTAATATTTTCAAGCTGGTGGCCAATATGGCGGGTGGCTAAAAAATGTTTTTAGCTACCATGGCATGTTATACATCAATTTAAAGGTCTTGAAGTGTAAAAAAAGAATATGCAACTATTAAAATAACACACGTAATATTTTCAAGGTGGCGGCCAATATGGCGGGTGACTAAAAAAAGTTTTTAGTTACCATGGCATGTCATACATCAATTTAAAGGTCTTGAAGTGTAGAAAAAGAATATGCAACTATTACACTTAATATTTATACTTAATTGTACAGAAACCGGCGATTATCGCCTCACGTACCTACTTACGTGAAGCGCGCCTTACTTGTTTTATTGTTAATCTTAATCTCTTAGCATAATTAGTTAATTTATTAAGTATTTATTATTAATAGAATAACATACAATGAAACAAGAAATGAATAAACAAAAAAATAAAAAAATAATTAATAAATAAATAAAAAATGTGTTACTTTTAATTAACCTCTCTAGTCATAATTAGAAGAAAATCTGCGAACCAAAATTGGAAATGCTTGCAAAAGTGTCTGAAAATAGTCTTGAAAATTTCTGATAAACAAAATCAACTCATTATATTTATTAATTTCGTGATGCATCGATGCCCTTATATGAACATATGAAACATGTTTTTTTTTTTCACCGGCGATTTTATAAACAAGAGGNGGGGGGGGGGGTACGGGGATTCCCCAGCTGGGCAGGCACAGAGGGGTGGGGGGGATAAACAGCCTTCGTGTTTCAAATGTTTCAATGTAAGCCAAAATAGTTATTAACCTCAAAGCTTTCAAACTCTCTATTTAGTCGCGAGGAAATAAGGAAATACGAGTATCTTTTTACTTTATTTTTAATTTGCAACAACACTGTGTGTTTTTTTCTTTACACTATAAAAGCTCTGAGATTGTTCGTCATTTTTTAAAACACAAAATAAATAAAAGTTTTTCAAATATGTATTAAAAAAAGGAAAACCAATAAAAAAATGTTTTTTTTTTTTTTTTTAATTTTAAAACCCTTAAATCCAGAAAATATTGAAGCAAACTATGATTTATTTCGAATTGTCAAACAGCTGCATTGGATTTAGGTAAGTTTAATAGTTATAGCACTGGTTATTCAAAAGACATACTTATCTTAAATGAAAAAAAAAAAAAATTTAAAATATATTTTTTCTTTTTCGTCTTGATCAGGGTTTTCAATTAATAAAACTCACCTTCCTTTTCTAAATGTCAGCTGTATTTCGCTTTAAACTTAAGGCTTCTTCGGGCTACAATAATTTAAAAACAATATTAATATACAATTTACTTTAAATAATTTACTAAAATTTAAATTAATTACCTGGTATTAATCCATGGTAAGAACATTAGCCGTTTTTTCCTCTTTGTTTTCTTTATATTAAAAAAACAAACTAAAAAAAACTTTGTCAATTTTGAACACATAATATAAAAAGTGACATCTAAACTTTAAACCACATCAGAATTCAAGTTAAAAANGTTACCATGGCATGTCATACATCAATTTAAAGGTCTTGAAGTGTAGAAAAAGAATATGCAACTATTACACTTAATATTTATACTTAATTGTACAGAAACCGGCGATTATCGCCTCACGTACCTACTTACGTGAAGCGCGCCTTACTTGTTTTATTGTTAATCTTAATCTCTTAGCATAATTAGTTAATTTATTAAGTATTTATTATTAATAGAATAACATACAATGAAACAAGAAATGAATAAACAAAAAAATAAAAAAATAATTAATAAATAAATAAAAAATGTGTTACTTTTAATTAACCTCTCTAGTCATAATTAGAAGAAAATCTGCGAACCAAAATTGGAAATGCTTGCAAAAGTGTCTGAAAATAGTCTTGAAAATTTCTGATAAACAAAATCAACTCATTATATTTATCAATTTCGTGATGCATCGATGCCCTTATATGAACATATGAAACATGTTTTTTTTTTTCACCGGCGATTTTATAAACAAGAGGCCTCCAAAAATAACGAAACACAACGGACTAAGATGAGCTATTTATAAATTTATTGCAGTAACTAAAAATAAATAAATAAAACACGTTTAGATGTGTAATTTCTATATAACGCTAAATCTATTTTTAAGTTTTTACCCAGTTAACTGTGGAATTCAACGTTCAACGTGTCTGTAAAGGTTTTTGTATTGCTCACACGACGTTATTGTACCTAGGAGAATTGCGGTGGGGGTGTTGTGTACTAGAGCTAAAATACGAGCTAGAGCTCGGTTCTTTATATGGCAGTGGTTACAATGAGCTAATTTGGGCTTCTGGCCGAGTCGAGCCGGGAGATTAGTACGTGAAACTCGGTGAGGGCATTTTCGTTCATAACAAGCGCCATCTAGAGGTCTGAGCCAAACCAAAAAACCCCTCTCCTATTCTCTAGCCCTGCCAAAATGCCAAAAAACTCAGTGGGGGTTTTCGATTTTTTAGTTCGGACGGAAAACGTATAGTAGAAAGGGGGGGGGGG
>KZ651912.1:1177573-1190142 GCA_001010745.2 Gerris buenoi
GAAGTGTTATGTTATCCTAAAACAGCTCATTGCATCCTGTTCTTGTTACTTGAACTGTTATTGATTCCATTCTGTTCTAAAAAAACAGTAACAGTAAAATTTGATACTGTTATCAAATCTGTTCTCTGAACTGTTTTCATGAACTGTTAATCGATATCAGGACTTTTTCAATAACATGTTATCGGACGAACTGTTATTCTTTAATAACATGTTCTTGTGAGCTGTTCTGTTATTTTCGACCCACCTCTAGTTCCTGAGTTCACCCCAGCATCTTCCAACTTGTCCAGCCTCCTTCTCCACTGTTCTTCACCACGTCCCCTCCAGCCTGCCCCTCCTCCTAGCACCCTAAGGTCCGGACTTAGCCTTGTTGAGATAATTACCAGAGTACCAAATGTAAATTATGTGAAAGGATACTAAATCATCTTAAAAATACATGTAGTGTTCAGTCTACATTGCTAGATTGTTATACAGTAGTCACCGCTTAATGTGATCACGGTTAATGTTATCAACCGCTTAGTGTGATCAAAATAGCTTGGAACTACATCCAATATTTTATTGTAATAAATTTTCCAATAATATTTATTGTTATCAGTATTTCGTTTATTGTGATCAAAGTCAAGTCGAAATCGTTGAATTTTTTTTTTATAATTTTCGGGGAAACGACTATAGCTGCAGCAAACCGAGATGAGTTTCGTCTAAACACCCAGGATTCTCAGAAAGTATACCTCACGCTACCTGTCCCTTCCTCTATATTACTGCAGAGACATAGAACATCTAAACATCCATTTCTCCCCCTATTTCTACAACATTTCACTTATACAGAGATCAGTTGTTTTTGTCTTTCAATAGTTTCTGAGAACTCTTTTGTCAAATTAACATTACATTTATACAAGTTCGAAGTCGAAAAGTGTTAAACAAAGAATGAGTGCTTCAAAACCTCGTGATCTCAGCTCGTAGGAGAAGTTAGACATCTTAAGATCGTCTTTCGACCGAGATGAGCCAGCGGAAAGCCCCAATTAAATTGGAAACTTTCTCAGCCATTGCTGAATAAACATGATATCGGGATTGTCTCTTTAAAGAATGAGAACCAAATTCGCAAAAGAAGACGGAGAGGGCAAGAAGATGTTGAGCGTGCCCTAAAAGAATGGTTTCTGAGAAAAGAATGTAAGGAGAATGAAAGGAAAGAAATGTAAAATATGTTTAGTGTCATTTCAATTACCTATTTGTTAATTTTCTAATGTTTAAACCGCAAGTGTTTCATGTGTACGTAATAAACAGTTTTATCCTATTTTTACTTTCCTATTACTTTATTTTTTTCCCCATCCGCTTCAGCGGCTATATTATTAGGCTATTAGCGGGAATATCGGAATTTTCCAGTGTTATCTATTTATATTTATATTTTGATCCAATAAAAACATAATGAAAGCTTATCCAATAAGATTTTGCTTATTATTATCAGTCGGTTAATGTGATCACTAGGCCTTGGTCCCAAAGTGATCACATTAAGCGGCGACTACTGTATTTTAATAATAAACAAATTCTAAGGTAAAAAAAAAAACAGGTTTAAAGCTGCGTGTAGCAACTAATTGGGTGTAAGACACAGGTAGTGTTAAGTCGGGTACAACAAATGACCCTTTTTTAAAGCATAAGTAGCGTACTTAGAGGATAACCATTGGCACATTCGTAGTAATATTGAGTGGTTTAGGGGTTAACTCCTCTGCCAAGATATGATGAAAGCTGACATCCCTCTCTACAAACTCGAAAATGAGCACTTCCGAACATTTCTAGGGAAATACACAGGTCGACTAATACCTCGTGAAGGACTTTAAGGAAAAAGTATGTAACTCCAATATACCGTTAACTTAATACGAGCTGACATTGGAGATTTACCTATTTGGCTTATAACATTTTTTTTATTATTTTTTATAACATTTACCTTATAACATACTGTTTATTAGTTTTCTAACGTAAATTTAATTATTATTGAACATTTCATCAAAATTTAACATAAAAATAACTTCTCCTGGGTGGGGAATCGAACCCGGACCTTCTCTGTCCGCGTTTTAAACTATTTTCAACAAACAGACGACAGACAGACATTTTTTAAAAACCACTTTTTTTGGACTCGGGGACCTTAAAACGTGTAAATTTATCAAAATCTCAAAATCGAATTTTCCCGCCATCACAATACTTTCTCTTTATATGAGAAAGTAAAAAAGATAGTGCCCAGTAGAGGTATAAATAATAATAATAATAAGGTAATAATAAAAGAACACAAAGTATAAGCCCAAGTACCTTGGATAATATAAAGGGGGTTTATTAACAGTTAAAATAAAAAAATAACATAATATAGCATTGGCCTGGAGTAATGGTGTGAGGTGCGGCAAAAAGTTCAAGCTGCATTCGACAACAAACTGGATCGGGCAAACAGATAGAAACTGACTCTGGTGACGAATATAATAAGTCCGGGCGGACATACAAGGAAGAACTGGAAATATGTTGTGACTCAGCCAACTAGATCGGTATACAAGTGTCCGGGCGGACATACAAGGAACTGTTTTAATTGAGATAAAAGATAATAATTAATCCGGGCCCGGGCAGATATATCACTTNTTACTTCTTATTGTAATTATTACTACAATTCTTATAATTATAAGAATTATTATTAAAGAATAATTGTAATTATTCTTTAATAATTAAAAATACATAGTTTGCTACAATTCATTGTACCTATTTGTACTTAGTAAATTAATGAATATTTATCAAATGAAAGAATTCCAACCTATATTTAAGTTCTAGATGAAACTAAAGGCCTAGTGGCAAAAATAATTAACAAAAAGATAAACTTACCGCTATCTAGAGATAACAGATAATAGATATCTGACTTCAAGTCGTTCCTTGGTTTGCTTCACCTTCTTCCTAGCTGCTTTTGTTATCTTATCGACTTTCTTTGGTATCTTCACTATTCACTTATGCACTATTATCATGAAATAATAAGACCGACTTAAGAAGAGGTTTACCGTACAGGAGTTGAAGCGGGAATGGTCTGACCAGCCCTCGGCCCTAACCTAAAGCACGCTTCTTCTCTCCCCCACTATTCAAGAAATGCTCTGCCACAATGGTGGGGGTACGGTTTTATACAGATTGTACGTACGGTGCCTAATGTTTTGTACAGATTATCCGTATGTTTCGTACGTTTTTAAGAATATACAGCCAATCTAGACTGTGCATACAGAAAAACGTATGTTTCTCATTATCTAGACAAAATCTGTATAAAACACGTTGTCTAGATTTAGAAGTATATTTTGTCCTTCCTGAACTGTATAAAACCAGTTATTGTACGTTTAAGAAGTATATTGTATGCTTTATCACAGATATCACGCGGTTCAAGGTTATTAGTAAGTGGATTTCATGGGTTACTGCTGCTATTTCTGTTATAATATTACACTATTAATATGAATTGTCAAACGCAGTTAGAAAATAAACTAGTGCAGGATTGGTACTAAAAATTAGCCTCTTTGGGTGTAAAAAGAGTCAATAATTCCTCACGCGTGTTTACTTTCTTAGTAATACAAACACTCATTGCAACTAGAACTAGACATCATGTGGCTCAATATTAATTAATAATAATTAATAAATATTAATTGACTTCAAATATAATATCTACATTTAAAGCCTTACTATTTAATACAAAATAAAAATATTTAAGCCTTACACAATTACAGTATGAAAAAATGTCAATATAGGTGGAAACACANTCTTAATAATTATAACGTTTAGTATTGATAAAATTCTCGGTCACTATTTAGATGAGTTATTATATCTATTTGAAGTCTATCAAAAATGTAATGTTTGACGAGCGAAGCAAGTAGGGGGCAGAACCCCCTAGTATATAATAAAATATAAATAAATAATACATACATATAAATAAATAAAATAAACTTTGGTTTAACACCCAGCATGAACTGAAAGCAGAGTATGGATAAGATGGTACTTTTTTAAAACTACTTAAGTAAATGATGGATTTGGAAAGGCAATATTTTCTGTGTAAAATAAACACCTGTTTATTAAATACTTTATGTTAGACAAATCATTTCCGATGTAATTAAACGATGAACTTCAAAGTCCAAGAACAGATTTAGTTGGGATTAAATAAATTTGACTAAAATAAGTCGCAAAAGTATAAAATAATTGAAGTATACGAAATAGGAAGCGATGTATCACACTAATTGGCAAAAAAAGTTTTAGTTTTAATTTAAGCTAAGTATTTAAAGAGACATTTATCTACTCAGATAATTTTTTAAACAAGATCTAATTTTAATATCGTTAATGGATACGAGTTTAAAAGTAAAATTTAAAATGAAATTGTTATTTTTTTATCTTTTATAGAGATTTTTAAACAATTAAAAAAAAAATTAATTTAATATACGATTAAGATTTTTGATATTTAATAAGATAAGAGAAATTTTAATTATGTAGATCACAAACTATTCTAAATTAAGGAAATCTTTTTACTCTTAAATGTTGTTATAATTGGAACAGTTTAAATATAAATCAGCTGATGATAAAAATCACCAAATTTCTTTTCGAGTAAATCATGATAAGAGATCTTGATCAATAGTTAAGATATTCGAACTAACGGGAGTTTAGTGGGTGAGTCAGTGTGAAGTGTACATTATAGACTAGAAATAGAATGCGACGGGTTTCTGCTTCAGAGTTGCGGGGGTGCGACCAGTGCGACGGTATATTTCGAACATGACAACAACCCCCGCCATGTCCCTCATCGTAAACACCTTACCAAGCTCTGATGGAAAGGTGAACACTGTCTTCTCCGTTACAGAAATAGACTAATCAACCCAACCTTATCTATAGGTTCCTCCTTGAACTGCATAGAGGCCTTCTGAATCTATGTCTCCCCCCCTAACAACTTACTCTTCGAGTACAAAATATATCAAATAGCATTGAGTAAATAAAGGTTACGAGACATGTGTTTGGCCNCGCTGCGCTCGCATTTTTTTATTCAGCATTTGAAGTAAATATTTATTAAATAAAGTTTGTGCTAAAGTTGGCCACTATCTTGACAATAATATATGTAAAATTTTAATAGTTAGATATTCCTATACTACACTTTAAGACTTTTAAATTGATTGAGATGCATATTTGTGCCAAAATTCGTTGAAATTGGTCAATTTTTACTTCAGTTATCGTTGGACAAACAAACATACAAACTACAAACATACAAACATACAAACTCTTCAAATCCCAAGTCTCTGAAATAAAGAACTCACTACGCTCGTTCAATAACTGTTTGATAAGAGTGCGTTAGGAGATAGGGGGGAGAAAGGTAAACAAACAAGTTCAGACAGAGAGTGATGTATAACTGTTTGATAAGAGTGCGATCGAGATAAGTGGGAGGTTCTCCGGTGGAGAAAAGGGAGGTTCTCATAGTAAATTCCGCTCAAGAATGACACGGGGAACTGTCATTCCCGAGACAATAAACAAAACACGGGCGATGTAATAAAGAAAGCGTATTGTTTGTTTACATGCCTTAATCTAAAAGTGACCGCTTTCAATATACAACAAATCAAAACTATTTTGATAAGTTATTAAATCTATATAAAGATTAACAAATCAACAAACAAACCTTTACTTTTATCGGTAGTAAATCATAAATGTTATCTTAATAATTATAACGTTTAGTATTGATAAAATTCTCGGTCACTATTTAGATGAGTTATTATATCTATTTGAAGTCTATCAAAAATGTAATGTTTGACGAGCGAAGCAAGTAGGGGGCAGAACCCCCTAGTATATAATAAAATATAAATAAATAATACATACATATAAATAAATAAAATAAACTTTGGTTTAACACCCAGCATGAACTGAAAGCAGAGTATGGATAAGATGGTACTTTTTTAAAACTACTTAAGTAAATGATGGATTTGGAAAGGCAATATTTTCTGTGTAAAATAAACACCTGTTTATTAAATACTTTATGTTAGACAAATCATTTCCGATGTAATTAAACGATGAACTTCAAAGTCCAAGAACAGATTTAGTTGGGATTAAATAAATTTGACTAAAATAAGTCGCAAAAGTATAAAATAATTGAAGTATACGAAATAGGAAGCGATGTATCACACTAATTGGCAAAAAAAGTTTTAGTTTTAATTTAAGCTAAGTATTTAAAGAGACATTTATCTACTCAGATAATTTTTTAAACAAGATCTAATTTTAATATCGTTAATGGATACGAGTTTAATAGTAAAATTTAAAATGAAATTGTTATTTTTTTATCTTTTATAGAGATTTTTAAACAATTAAAAAAAAAATTAATTTAATATGCGATTAAGATTTTTGATATTTAATAAGATAAGAGAAATTTTAATTATGTAGATCACAAACTATTCTAAATTAAGGAAATCTTTTTACTCTTAAATGTTGTTATAATTGGAACAGTTTAAATATAAATCACCTGATGATAAAAATCACCAAATTTCTTTTCGAGTAAATCATGATAAGAGATCTTGATCAATAGTTAAGATATTCGAACTAACGGGAGTTTAGTGGGTGAGTCAGTGTGAAGTGTACATTATAGACTAGAAATAGAATGCGACGGGTTTCTGCTTCAGAGTTGCGGGGGTGCGACCAGTGCGACGGTATATTTCGAACATGACAACAACCCCCGCCATGTCCCTCATCGTAAACACCTTACCAAGCTCTGATGGAAAGGTGAACACTGTCTTCTCCGTTACAGAAATAGACTAATCAACCCAACCTTATCTATAGGTTCCTCCTTGAACTGCATAGAGGCCTTCTGAATCTATGTCTCCCCCCCTAACAACTTACTCTTCGAGTACAAAATATATCAAATAGCATTGAGTAAATAAAGGTTACGAGACATGTGTTTGGCCCACTTTCAATACCAAACGGTGAAAAAAAGAAAAAAATTATATTTATTTAATTTAAAAAAAACTGTTGGTAAATCAATGAGTAATGTCATTTTTCTTTCACATTGCACCCAAATCTACCAAATTTACGGTATTTTTTATTTATTTTTTTAATCGAAGCTTAAAATCATAATCGTTCTTTAACTTCGTTGCTTTCAAAATTCAATTCAAATCTGTTAAAAAAAAAATGCCTCGCAGTCTGCCTTCAAATGACAAACAGGTGTGGGGGAAATAAAATCATTTTAACATTAATATAAATTAAGATAAAGCACTTTACAATTCGATTTCATGGCCTGATATAAATAATTTTAAACATTATCGAATTATCGAACATATTTTACAATTGTTGGACAACAAACAAAAAATATGTGTGAGGCTCTCACGCATTAGAAGTGAAACTTCTAAAATGCCAGTGAAGTTTCTAGAATGCATTGCTCTCTTTCATTTTTTGAGAATTTATTATTTCAGGATGAAGAAATGGTTATGGGAAATTTAATTGAAAAAAATATTACTATCCAAAGGCAACCACATTTATTNTCTGTATATATATATTGCAGCCACACTATTATTACGTGACGTGATAATAGTCACGTCACGTGATATCACGTGAAAAAAGTGAGCGGTGCTGATTTAGTAAGGGTTGTATACATTGCAGCTACACTATTATCACGTCACGTGACGTGATATCAGTGTAGCTTTCAGTACAAACAAAACATCACGTCACGTGGTCACATGACGTGATAGTAGTGTGTTTCCACCTTAAGTCTTGCAGTAATATAATGCGAACACTAAATTTATTTAAACTAAAATTACAATTCTTTAAACAATATGACAAAACCTAAATTTTCATTCTTACCCTAAAAGACTATCGACCTTAAAAAGAATACTACGTTCAAAGTTAAGTTCGTATAACTTAGCAACTTAGTTCTTATATGACAATCGATACTCGCTCTCAAATATAGTGACGTCATCAAATGAAACTTTATACAGCAATATGTTGTAGGTGTACGTTATTTAGATATTGTATACTGTCAAATGTATTTATTTTTTGCTTGATACGATTTGACAAAGAATGACGTAATAAATTGTTTCACATAATGTTATTATTAACTTTAAATATAATCTATAAATTTTAAAGCCGAAATATAAATATATAAGTCTTACTATTACAGTTCGATAAAATGTCAATAACACGCTGGCAATTTTTATGACGTCAACAATTGTTTTTTATAGAAACTGTCAGTAATAAAAATACGTAAACGTAATGAAAGGGCCCAGGGGAAAAAGGGTGCATGTCCATCAAACTCAATTTTCAGGTGAACAAAAACTAACTTACCTAACTCCAAAAAGTATGAAAAAGGGATATAAATAAACTTTTATCACGTTTAAGGCTCTACCACCCTTTGAGGTTAGGAAAAACAGTAAAATTAAAATTATACTGGTTCTAAGCAAGATATATCAAAAATCTAATCACAGGCTTCATTCCTAATTTTAATTCTGCACAATTTGAGCACTATATCAACTTCCTATGATAAATAGTACAGGCGCCATTTTAATACAACGAGTTTTATCGCCTGAGTCTTTATTCCCTGAGTCCAAAAAAAAATGTCTGTCTGTCGTCTGTGCAGGCGCCTGGANGAAAAAATTCACTCTACCGCCGCCAAAGAAGTTTCACTTCAAAAATAATTAAGATTTTGATATTTGAACACTTATATCAATTGGTCTAGAGGAGGGCTTATCCCCTCCTAAAAAATAGACATTTAAAGAAAAACTTTGGTAGTGGTAGGATCATGTAGAATGGTAGGAATGAGGCATGAGGGATTACTACACATATTTGTTTTTGGTAAATAAAGAATACTGCAACCAATTTGCTGTTTGAGATTTGCTGAATTTGCTTTTAAACTAGTCCATGTTGTTTTTGAGTTTTATTAAGCACCATATTGTCATTCAAATATGCATCGAATACCCGAATATTTGTATAAAGCTGGGTTTCCACTGCCTGCCACTTAGAAAGCCTCTTGTGCCTGGAGGATCGTGCTCAAAGGTTCGTGGTTTGCCGAATCCATAACGCGGAAGGTTGGGCCACCACGAGCCATATCGTGCCTAGTATGTTTCCACGACTTGAGATATGTCACTCTTCAAGCTCGCCAAGTCATAGGTCGTAGGGAACCAAGTTTAAGCAGGGCCGGACCGTGAATCATGCGAACTACGCGGCTGCAGGTGGCGCCAAATAACTGATGATGGCGCTAAAACTGACGAGGGCACCAAACAGGGGGATAGGTATTAGGGATAGAAAATGAATTAGATATAACAGTACGAAACAAACAAACAAAAAGAAAAAAAGAAATGAATAAGAATAAGATGTACATGTGTATACATATTATATAATGGTATTCACGTATCCCTGTTACTACTTTATTTATTAAAAATTATTCTCAAAGGTACCCAGCAGTAGGGCTTAAAGCGTAAGTTGTACACCAAGAAAAATTTGGGGGATTATCAAACAATGTTTCAATTTTGCTGTTTACTGAATATTCTTTTTATTTAAATTTCAATACTGTAATAGTTTCAGTTGATCGAATGTTTATGTAAAGGTTAATTATATTAGATCGCTAAATTAATAACCGTAAATACATGGTTTTTATAAAAAAAGTACTCGTTCAAAAAATGTTCATAAAATAAACAAAAAAAAATTATGAAATGCATTTACGTAACTTTTTATAAAAGAGAGTAAAATATATCATGAAATGCATCAGCTGTTGATCTACACCATAAGTTTACTTTATTTATGACAAAATATTAGAATTATTATATTCATTCTATTACTATTTCACCTCAGACGAGCATAAAAACTCTGTTTTGAGAGGTCATATTTTAAAAACGGACCCCCCTTCAAACGTGCCATTGAAAATGGAATTAAAAAGGGTAAAATGACTTTAAATTTGGGATTTAATGCCCTCAAACTGTCTAAAATGCAGTTCAAGAGGGGTTAAAATTATAACATTTTCCGCAGGGAGCCCCCGTCCACCTTGATTGTCATTACGTGAAGTTGCTTTTAAATGAACTTATCAACATTCCTATTTGTAAACTCAAAAATTGTGTTGGTTAATTTCCTTCGAATTTATTATCATTATGGGAGGGGGGGGGGCGCTAAAATATAGTTCGCATCCACTTAAAAAATGTCTAGATCCGGCCCTGAGTTGAAGAATAAGACAAATGTGGAGCTAGATTAAGAAAATCAGAAAACGTTTATCATAGAAGATTCCTGGATTGACAGTTGACAGTAAAACTGTTATACTGTATCTTTTGAAAAGCGGAAATAAACTCAACGTTCTTTTGTTTTATTTTAATTGGTCATTATTTCCTTGTAACCTGGTTTAATGTATAGGTAATATTTTTATGTAAGTATTTTAAAAGTTTTGTAGAAAAATTATAAAAACAGTTCTGACCGAGCTCCGCTAGCTGTGAGTACCTTGATCCCAAAGAAAACAATTAAAAGGAATCCGCTGCAAGCGATCTTGATCATTAGCATCAGGTATCGATTGACTGATCCCCTTGAATTGGAATTTCGAAATGTTGACGCAATGTTTGAGCCGTAGACGAGGGCAGAATGATTTCTCGAGTGCAGCAAAGACACTTTATGCTCGAGTGTTACATTAAATTTTGCCTACAGTTAATTTTTAATCTGTTAAATAAAATAATGTAAGTACAATTAACAACTACTGACACTCGACAACAATTAACAACTACACCAGCTGTTTACTGGTGTGGTTTTGCCAACTTTCTTTTCAAGCTTATAAGGTATTACCTGGCTAATAGAGACTTATTATTAATGTTTGTAAGTTGGAACTCCGACGTTCGGAAAAATAAAATGAGGGCAGGAATAAAAACATTTTATCTCCAGTAGGAAGAAAAGTTATGATTTTGGATTAGTTTAGAGGGACTAAAGCAGGTCTTTTCTTCCCTGAATCAAAAAGTAGGGAGAAAAAGTTATGATTTTGGATTAGTTTAGAGGGACTAAAGCAGGTCTTTTCTTCCCTGAATCAAAAAGTAGGGAGAAAAAGTAAAAAGTAGGGCGAAAAAGTAAAGATTGCAACTTAGTTATTTACATGATTTCAACAACTTCATTACATTAACCATTCATTTCCTACTATTTATAAAATAGTACCTAGAGGGCTCCATTCTACATTGTTTTGGGGGCTCTCCTGGCACCGGGGGCCCGCCCGCGTTGCGGGCCCGTGCGGGCCATAATAGTTACGCCACTAAGTCTGCCTGTCGTCTGTCTGTGCAGACGCCTGGAGCCTAAACTTCTGGGCCGATTTTGACGAAATTTGGCATACATGTTTAGAAAAATCATACCCCGAGGCGAAATCGAGAAATGAATTTTAGCTCCAAATTTGGGGGCGCTACCCCCAAAAAACGAGAAAAAACAATTTCTCGAAAACGGTTCCGACGATTTTGATTAAACAATTCTAAAATGTAGTCCATTTAATTACGAATCTAATGATGCAAACCGTTTTCCCAGGAAAAATCTAGTTCCTAAGAAAAAAGCTTAAAACGCGGACGGAGAGAGCCCGGGTTCTCTTGCAGCTCTCAACAAGATGAACAAAAAAGATCACTGCTTTATTAAAACTTTTTTATAGGACACAAAGAAAGTCCCCGATTACGTAATTTGAGACGAAATTTTTGGATGCATTTGATTTCGATGTTTTATCAGGTCATAATAGATGATTTCAATGTTATATAGTCCGACGTAGCGATTTGTTTGTACCAAGCATCTAAATTGATGTCTCAACCCTAAATTTACAGCTTCTTCCCCTCGACCATTCTTCCTCCTTCTACGAAAAACCAAATAAAATCACCAATTATGTAAATAAATATTTAGTTTTGCATCTAATATCCAAAAACATGCATTTAACAGTACAATATGCAAATACACAAGCAAACTCAGTGGCGTAACTATTACTAATACCCGTAATACCGGGGGCCCCCAAACCAATGTCGAAGGGGGCCCCCTTAGAGGATAATAAAATCTTGTTAGGTTGGAGCTTGAAATATTATACTTCTATAAGATCAAGGGGCCCCAATCAGTTCTGAAGGGCATTTTTTGCTCGTCAATTTTATTTTGGCGGGGGGCCCCCCGCAAGAACTTTTCGGGGGCCCCCAGGTCCTAGCTACGCCATTGGGCAATCACAAAAATCCGAGCCCTATAAATTAGTATTATTTGTTGACAAAACATAATGTAAAATCTTTCAAAACATACATAATAAATCTTTACAAAACAAACTTTGCAGAACATTAAAAAAATCTTTAGTACAAACAAGTGTTCAACGCAAGGAGACCTATACAATGGATTATGGATTCATGTTGCCGATGGTCATATAGTTCAAAAAGGAGGTGAGGAGGGGATTCTCTGAATGTTCAAGAAAACTATAGTAACGTGAGGGGTTCAGTATTAAAGTGGACCAAGTCCATAAAACTTTATTTTGAGTTACAGACACTTTTGTGAATTTACTCAGTGCTAATTACTATTGTATTATAAAGTTTAATTAATTCCATTATTCTATAGTTTAGTTCATTAATAAATATATTTTACAGATTTTAGGTTGATACCTT
>KZ651912.1:1199077-1211096 GCA_001010745.2 Gerris buenoi
TTTTTTTTTTTTTTTTTTTTTTTTTTTTTTTTTTTTTTTTTTTTTTTTTTTTTTTTTTTTTTTAGTGATTTTTAATTATGTTTAAAATTGTGATCAAAATATAGTACATTGGTAACTTAATAATTTAATGATAAATATATATGTATAAAAAAAGGAAATATTTATTTACAAGACAAAAAATTATTAAGGTAAGGAGTTTTTATAAGGAATTATTATTGTAGTATCTGTTAATTAGATTGTGTCAGTTTCATTTTTTAGAATTATATTTTTATTTTTTTAAAAATGGATAAACAGAAAAAAAAATTTAATATCTATATGAATATATCAAAATATGAATAAGAGAAAAAGAGAGTAAATAATAATTATTATAAAAAAATAATTAATAAAAGGCCAGTACATTTTGAAAGTTTGATGATATATTGTGTTATTATATAAATTGCATAAATAATATATAATTGTACTTAAATTGAACAATATTAACATTTGGAAGGGATAATGAAATACATTGAGATAACAAAAACTTACTTAAGATTCTCTACTGAATTTTTCTCAAAATTAAGTTTATTATTTAATTATAACGATCTTCACCATATTTAATATACTTTTTCTTTAAAGTATAACATCTTATACATATCTTACACGTCCAGGAGATAGCGTGCAAGAAATTGTCTGACTAACATCAAGCTAGAATTTTGTATACAAGTCAATCTTTTAGCGCCTTTTAAGAATATGTGGGCGGCTAAGTTCGTCTGCGGGATATAGGTTGGCAATAGGCGTGTAAAATTAGATTTTTTAAGTAAAATAAAAAGGAAAAATAAATTTTAAAAAGTTTTAGCACTGGCCTAATATATGTCATTAAATTATTTTTTAAAAATTAATTAATGATAACCAATGACTCATTAAGTTAAAGAAAATAAATTGATTAATACCATTGTCTAATTAATTTAAAATACAAATATATATATTACTTTTGGTTATATATTACAAAAAGTAAGGTAAAGAAAATTTTGGAATGATTTATGAGAAAATATAATATTTTCCTAAATAAAAAATATAATTTTTTTTTTCTTTCGAGTTGTTTAAATTCATTATAAAATATATTATAAAGAAAAAATATAATAAAACCAACTAAAGACTACTAAAAAAATGAAGTAATAGAAAAAAAAACAAAAAAAAACACAGACAATTATTAAGCCTTAATTTAAATAGAAACATGTCTCTTTGAAAGTTGACCAAAATAATTTAAATTTTATTTATTGTACTTCAAAATATGAACTAATTGATTTATAAGAGATGATAAATAATACTATTTTTAATTATGAAGTTAATTTGGAAATAATATTATTTTTAATTGGGAAGTTTTTGATGTTCCAAGGAATAAGCAAAAGAAAATTGACATTTTGATTTTTCCCCTCAAAAACTTAAGTTTGCTAAATTTCAGTTTGATGATCCCCATCTTAGAGGCTACTTAATGTGAGAGTCAATGCTGTATATTGTATTTATATGATAATTCAATGTCATATCCCACACTACTAGACATTACGGTGACATCTTTGATTTACGCCAGTGATAAATCAGTTTTCAATAAGCGTAAATAAATATTTAAAAAAAAAAAATTGTTTCCATGATAAATCACTAGTAGTAGTTGTATAGTACTTCCTACTAGAACGGATAGGACGAACTACTTGTTTGAACCTTGCAATTAGGCCATCACTTAGGCCCTTTTTACTCCCCGTAATGGAGAGTTCCAGCTACTTCACACATCATACATTTGTATATTGTACCGCCGAAGCGAGTATGATGTGATCAATAGTGAGCCATATAAATCAGAGTGACACGGTGAGGAATCGAACCCCATCTCGTTCCACTCATGATTCAGTGATGGCCGAGCAGACGTGGTTTAACCCACTCGGCCACGCTGGCTCTCAAAATTGATAAATCACTAAGTATAATTATAAAATATGTATTCCCAATTAATTTATTATGTTTTGCACTAAGATTTAAAAATGTTAATAAAACTAAAAAAAGGCTTAATTTTGGTCAAATCGATCAAAGAGAATAATAAAAAATTGAACCACATCAACTTTTACAAATTATATAACACTTGACCATCATTATTATAAGTTATTTAAAAAAATAGGATTGTATTATTAAAATAAACGATACCCACTATGTGCTTAAAAAATATCCAACGTCAAGTGTGTTTATAAATTTGATTTTTTTAAAAAGAAAAAAATCTTTATACAATAATACAAACATTAGAAATTAGGCTATTATTTTCTTATTTATACAAAAAATGTTATAAACAATTTTTATTTCTTAAAAGAGGAAGAAAGCGTAGTGATTTAGGTTTCTCTTTTTGATAAATCAGTTCAATGATTTATTTTCAATTTATTACACAATTATAAATGCCCATAGAAAGCTCGTAGAGAGAGAGAGAGGTTTCTTTGAGATTAAGAAGATTCGTATGAAAATACTAAATTGGGGGAAAAATAAGCTAGGACGCTCGTGTTTTTCCCCGAAACGTGTTGAGATTTACTTTTATGCTCAAGGATCGTCGATGAATGGATTTACGTGTTCAGTTGATCGCTTGATATGAGGATGGCATCGAATCAGTAGGCCAGTCCCCGTCTCCACTGACGATCCTTCGTCTTGACCTCATGCCTGAAAATTAATTATTTCTTTGGTGCAATAACATATATAACAAACGAGAAAAAATCAGAGGATACCACAAACAACAATATTTCAGTGATTTTTTTTATCAATTAGGAACTGCTTATAAGTCCAGGAGATAGCGTGCAAAAAAAGTGTTTTACTAACACCAAGCTAAAATGTTGTGTAGAAGTTAATCTTATGGTACCTTTTAAGAACATGTGGTTCGGCTAAGTATGTCTGCGGGACAAAGCTTGGCAATAAGCATTTAATTGGTGAAGAGCGGCCATGTCCCACCTACTTCGGTGGGCAATGTGATTTTGATAATCCTAAAGGCCCCCATACACACTTTGGTTGAGTTGCAATTGAAGTTGGAATGTGTATGGGCAGTTTGAGAGACCGAATCACACGCTGAACAACCATGTTGAACACATTAAAACTCTTTTTATATTTGTGGGCAGAGTTTATGTTTTTATCTCTTTTGATTCAAAAGTTATTGAAACCGTACAGTGACAGACAGACACAGGAATGAAACTATTCGGGTATAGTTTCACTTTATGCTGGGTTCTCTTTAGGCTGGTTCTCTCTCTACTGATGTTGTTCAACTGCGTTGTTCAACTTTTTTTGATGTTGATCAACCAGGTTGAGAGACATAGTTGGACAACCAAGTTGAAGTGTGTATGGGGGCCTTAAGAATAAAATAAGTTAGTAAACCAAATTTCAAGTTGATGTTAGCATGTCACTTGATAAGTTATTTTATCAAATATTATTTAAAAGTGGTCTCATATTATGTGACAAACTAACATCAACTTAATTTTTGATGTACTAACTAATTCTGAACACATTTTCCACCAAAATAGGTAGGACATAGCCGCTCTCCACCGTTTGTATTTTTTTTATTTATTTTTTTTTAAATGCTTATTGCCAAGCTATGTCCACATATTCTTAAAAGGCACCAAAAGATTAACTTACACAAAATTCTAGCTTGATTAAAGTCAGACACTTTTTTTCATGCTATCTCCGCAACTATTACCTAAATATGTTGTAGGAAATAAGTATAAAAATAAAAAACAGGATTGACTGAGGAGAAAACTATCACTTTGTCAGTGACAAAAAAAAACAAACAAACATCACTGATCATTGTTAAAATCAGAGCAATAGACCTCAGGAAACCCCTTATATAAGATATTAATACAGACAACCCCTCAACTTACGCAAATTCGGACTAACAAAAAAACAACATCTTAAAACTCAGTTTTTAAAATAATTTATTAATAAGCTGCTTACTGCCACACCTCTCACTTCCCCCTTCATTAAATTTGCAGTCAGGGAACTTGTTGCAAAAATTTTCAATTTAGTGGGTGAATTTGACTTGGGATAGATAAGAATCCGTCTACTATAGATTCAGATTTATCAGTATAAAATTTAGTTATTTAAATTTATTAATGTGAATATTTTCTTTTTAGGCCTTGGTAAATAATGTACCCAAGTCATGATCTATAACTTAACATATTTCAATAATGTGTCTTAAAATTTGATATTGCATTAGGTGAGAATGAAAGTGGCGTAAGACATTTTTATTTAAATGAGAAAATTACACTGGTTTAATTCCTAACAAAAGGATAAAACACTTTGAGGTGTGATACTAGTTCTGCTATATGGTGATTAAATAATGAACTCATGACATAGTCTTCTATACTACTAAGCAGAGAAATTTTATATTTTCTTTTCTCTTATCCATCTCCTGCATTTGGCATTTAGCCATTATGCTGACACTCCAGTAAAGAGAAGTTAGCTGCTTGTGAAAGATTTGTCATTCTACGTTTAGTCAGTGCTGCAGCAATCGTGTCACCATAGCAAACTGTCAGGGTCACAAATTGGGCAGAAAAGAGTTGTTGAAAAATGCTCTGGCCAAAATATTTACAATTTTCAACTTACTCTATCATTCCCTCTTCTATTAGTCTTATGTGTTTACAAATAAGGCAAAAGACAGGACATGGCCATATGTGTCAATGGGAAGAAAGGGAGTCAAACACAGATACTCTTAATAAAACCACAATTGACATAAACAATTGAATATGTTTATCCTTTAGATTCAATTAACTAGCATACTGTAAACTGCAGGTCATTATAACTGATGAATAATAGAATAGTCTTCAATAACACAACTCAAAGACTAGCATTGTATCCCACTTTAGTGATAAAATTGCTACAATTTAAATAAGTTAATAAGTCCCAAAAAAATACAAGAGGTTGGGAATTTCTAACAAATTTTTGTTGTTGTATCAATGGTATCCACTGAATAATGTTGTTGTTAACAATGGTATCCACTGAATAAACAAATAAATTAAAAATAGTGATACAAACATAATTATATAATTAGAACATACAACTAAATAATAATTGTAAATAAATAAATAACAACTTCTAATGTTAGGTGAAAAGGAAGTCATTTAAAAAAAAAAAAAAGGGAAACTACATTATTTAAAATAATAAAAACTACTATCAATACAATCAACCACTCCTAAGAAGAAAAACCACTCCTAATAATAAAAAATAAATAAATAAAATTCTTACAAAATTAAAAGGTAGATTAAAATTGGAATTTTGTTCATGCATATGATTAAAACAATATTAACATCTTTAAGTGGGCAATTTTAATTAATTTATAAATCAAAACATTTTTAAATACAGTCCAGTCTCTGTAATCTGACACTCCGCCAATCCAGCACCTCCAGTAGTCCAACACTGAGGTTGACGCCCCCCTCCCCTCATACTAATAATAAGATAAGATAACTAAAAGAGGGGGGGGGGATAAGACAACTAACTGGGAAACACAGATGCTTTAGTGTAAACAAAAACAAACCCATCTGTGTCTGTTGGTTCGTTGTGGGTCTATCTTGAGTAATAAACGCTTGTTTTTACTGTGTTCTGTTTCCGTTTTAATAATTTAATAATTATTTATAAATCAAACATCCATTAATCCAATTCTCTGTAGTCTGATATGGCATAGGCATATGTGTCAGATTAGAAAGACTAAACTGTACTAAAAATTTGTAAGTTGGCGTCAAAATAAAGTTAGTTGTAATCAAAAATACAAATTAATATTGGATTTCCTAAATGAATAAACAAAATTACGCACAAATGTATTTTATTATATCTAGGGTCGGCGGGAAAAACCACATATGTCAAAAATGTCATTTTTTTATTTTTTTTTATTTGATTAATGCATTCCCAAGACCTTACTTTACCTTCTGTAAAACCCACATAAGTCAAAGCTGACTCTAAAAGGGTTATAGAAAATAATACCTTTTGACTTAATGGAATATTATAAATTTAATTCTGGAAAAAGCACATAAGTCAGACATTTTTGACTTATGTGGTTTTTCCCGCCGACCCTAGATATTTTAAAACAAATTCTGTGAAAACCTTGTTGTAAATAATATACATAAAGAATAATATATTGGGGGATACTATAAAATAATAATAATAATAAGAGGCTTTGTATATTTGCTTAAGGCAAAATGATCAGAGGGAAGGGAAATAGAGTTTGTCATAAATAATATTTCATTGAGAAAACCTAAGCTATGTTTTTTTGCTATTTGTATGCTGATTTTTCTAGTTTGGTCCGTAATATTTTATTTATTGTTGTTAGTGGGTATCCATTGTTTTCTGCTATAGATTTTATTGTTTTTATTTCACTGTTAAAGTCCTCTTCCTCCATTGGGATGTTTATTGCTCTGTGAATTAGGCTGTAAAATGTTGACATTTTATGTTTATAGTACGTGTTTGAGCTATTGTGTATAATTATATCGGTGTATGTAGGTTTTCTATAAATTATAAATTTATGGTTATTTTCTACTCTAGTTATTGTTAAATCTAAAAAGTTTACAGCCTGTAAGTTCCATTTTCCATTTATTTTGCCTTCTGTAAGTTTACATTTTACAGCCTAATTCACAGAGCGATAAACATCCCAATGGAGGAAGAGGACTTTAACAGTGAAATAAAAACAATAAAATCTATAGCAGAAAACAATGGATACCCACTAACAACAATAAATAAAATATTACGGACCAAACTAGAAAAATCAGCCATACAAATAGCAACAAAACTCACTAACACCACAGATAAATCCCTAACCTGGGTAAGTTTACCTTACCTGGGAGAAATCTCCACAAAACCTAAGCTATTTTTTATGCCTCGTTTACATTTAGCCTACTTCTGCGGCAGTGGAAAAGGAAGAGGGGATGAAATAGAGCAGCATGAGTATTTAAACAGGTTACTTGCGCTGAGCATGCGGTACTTATTTAGATTGTTACTCCCCTCTTTTTAAAATATAAATGACAAACTAAATAACTATTAAGACAAAGTGATATTTAGTTCAATGTACTTTGGGACTAAGGAATATAAACACTTCTGTTTTTATGAGGGGAGTAAGAGTCTAAAGAAAAACATTCCGTACACCTTCTTTAGATTGTTACTCCCCTCTGTTTTATTTATAAGGGGAGTAACAATCTAAAGAAGTGCCTAGCATGCTTCTTCAAATGACACCCGGTGGTCCTCTCATTGGTGGTTTTTTGTGCAAATATCAAAAAGGTAGTTCAAGTGGCAGGGAGTGTTTACATTCTACTCTTTTACTCACTTGTCTTAAAACATTTTGCATGTATTTCAAAAATTTGTAAAAATGTATACCTCCTTTCTTTAAAAGACAAAAATTCCCATGAATTTCGTTTTGATATCAAATATGGGCTATTTAGACAATATCAACAAATGAAACATCAATAGAAACTATCCTTTATATAATCGAGTAGAGTCCCGACGGCGACGACTCACCTCTAAATGATTTATAACCTTAAAAATTGATATGCCATAAACTGGGATTGAACCAGTGACCTCCAGCGTAAGAAGCGGGAATTCTACCAATGAGCTACCAAACCAGATTGAAACTTTTGGGCTTAAACTTTCTATTTAAACAGTATAATATCTATTTAAATTAAATATTTAAATATTAATATTTAATATTAATTAAATTAATATTAAAAAATCATTTAAAAATCATTTAAAAATCATATTTTATTCTGCCCGTTATCACGGCAGTTAACACTTTCCACAAGTTTTATATATTTTTGTAATCTATTCTTCAATACTTTTTATTTGATACCTACTCAAAATTAAAAACAAAAATCATGTAACATTCAGCTGGCAGCTGTGCTGTCAAAACGATCTTTAATCTGCAAAGTTTCATGTTTTGTATCTCTAACCCTAAAAGCAAAATGCAACATTGCATTTTGCTGAAGTCCCAAAAGTTGCATCTTCTTTGACGTCCAGGGATCTTCTTCTTCTTTGGGTCATGGGAGGTAAGTATGACAAGGCAATGCAAACATTTACTGCCTTTGAGATGCTGCCACAGAAGTATTTTGAGGAGTAAATATAGCAGCACCAGGAGCAGTGGCAATGGCTGAATGAAAACGAGGCATTCTATGATCAGCAAGGGAAGAATCAACAAAATTAACATTAACTTATATTTTGAAGCACAAAGTGTGAAAAATAAATTTTAAAATTAAAGTTGAGTTTCCCCTTTATATCTTTAACGCCTCATATGATTTTAAAACTATTATTTTTCACTTTATGTAATTGTTTTACAGCATTATTATTTATTTTACAGTAATTAATATGAAATAAAATATACTATTTAGAAATAAATTAATTTTAACAAAACAAATTAATAAACAAATAAAAAAATCAGATCAATCAATAACAATAATAATACAAATAACATACATACATACAATCAGCATCATACCATATTAAAAATTATTTTAGATAAGCATGATTATTTATCCATTATTGTAATTATTATAAGTTCAAAGGCATTAGCATTATCTTTCAAATCGCATATCACATACAAATCATGCAAACATTCATGCAAACAAAAATATATATACAATCTAAATATGCAACTGAAATTATTAAACATTACAACTATGAACTCTTTATCAAAGATTATAATAAATAGACAAGAAGATATATTTTTATTTTACAAATAAAAATTACACAGTAAATGAGTTTTTTTGATAAATATCAGATTAAAAAAAAAGAAGATAAACAATAAAATAATGATAAGACATCAATAAGAAAAATGTAAACAAAAAGAGGTTATATTTTAATTAATAAATTATAATTTATACTCATAGTATTATATTTTTTAAATCTGACAGCTTGGGAAAATCGAGAAAAAAATGAGAGGAGAGTGAATGAGAGCTTGAGATTTTGGCGGGTAATAGGTCATGGCCCGACCTGATTTCAGACCCGGTCAGATTTAAAAAATATATTATGAGTATAGATAAAATTTCCACAAACGAAAACATATTGATGCATTTGCTTTATCAACATAACAAAGAAAAAATTACTTGAAAATTAGTTTCTTAAAAATGTGGTAGGCAAGTGTAGTTTTAGTTAAATTTGAACGTGATATAAGTTTTTGTATTCATATAGATATTTTACCAACATAACGTTAACCGAAAAAGATGTGTATGTATTAACATATATCTTAAAAAGTTGGATGGAGGGGGGGGTCATAGAACTTAGGGGGTGGGCACCCCTGTGTTAATTTTATAAAACAAATTTAATATTAATTAAATTTAATATTAAATATTATATACAAACTGGATGATAACATGAATGATAAGAGACAGAGAGTCTATCAACTTTTTCTCTCTTATAAAATGTAGCTGTGATATTCGAATTAATGTTACCAATTATTAAATTATTGTTGTTGTTTTACTTTGTTTTTATTATTATATTGTTATTCTTCGGTTAACGAAGNAGGGCTCAAATTGTGCAGAATTAAAATTAGGAATGAAGCCTGTGATTAGATTTTTAATATCTTGCTTAGAACCAGTATAATTTCAATTTTACTGTTTTTCCTAACCTCAAAGGGCGGTAGAGCCTTAAGTACATAGCACAAACAAGCAGTCAGTATGTAAGTCAGAACTAAAAGGTAAAAATTCAATAATAAAATAAGTTATGTATCTTTTAGTGCAATGAATTTTATAGCTTAAGTCAAAACAAACATTTCATTTTTTTTTATCATTTTAATAATAATATATTGTTTTTGTGAGTATAAGTGCTGTTTTTTAACACTCTAAAAAAAATTAATCTTGTATTTTATTGTCATAAAATGTCTGTTGGTTTTGTGTAAATATTATTATTTATTTTCCATCCTATCTTCTCTAGTTTTCATTTAAAAATAATAAATTTGTAACAAAATATTACAGTTATCTTTAAATTTTGAGTTAAGATAAAATAGAGAGTATTATATTTAAATTGTTCAAATTTACAATATTTTTAAATTTTGAGTTACGATTTGGTAGTTTTATATTCAACCTGTTAACATTTTCATCCCACAAAACTTTAATTCGGTAAGAAAATAATCAAGTTTCTAAGTTTATACTTTCTTAAGTAATACGGCAGGACTAAAAAATATAAAAATAGATCAACATTAGGAACTTTGATGTTAACAAATTGTTTCAACTAAATTGATATTTTTTTTGGCCGTCAACCAAAAATTTAAAAATATAATGTTCAATATAAGCTTAAGGGTAAGTGTCCATCTGAGAATTTTTAGTATCGAGACTCGCTCTCGAGATTGAAATGGCTAGTGGACATGGGGCTGAGACTAGTCTCGGAGACTCGCCGACTCTCCGAGACTCGGGAGAGGCTGATGTTGCTCTCAAGTGGACAAGGTTCTGAGACTAAATCTCGAGACCAGCTCTCGAGATTTAGTCTCAGATGGACACTTACCCTAATAAAAAGATTTAAAACACCTGCTTTCATGTTTACAAATTTTGGGTTTAATTTCAAGCGAACAAGCTGTTGATTGTTAAGTAAAGGTGGGGAAGAGACGTCTGAATAAATGTTTATTCTCTTGATAGCTTGTACAACCTTTCGGATGCTATAGATGAAGCAATGCTATTTTCTGCAACAATACTCAAGAGGTCAATTATACTATTATAAGGGAGTCCTTTATTAAGCCATACAATATTTTTTAAATTGAAGAAATTTTCTCAAAAAGAGATAAACATATAAATTAATAAATAAAATTTTAATAATAAATCTTACTAAGTTTATTATACTTACCATGCAATAAAATATTAAATGATAACTCTACTTCCATTTTAGAATTTCGTTGAGAAGCAGAAAGGATTATTAGTAACTTAGGTTGGATCTAGGGAGAAGACTAAAGAAGATACCCCAAGATGAGCTAGGTGGAAGGAGAATGAAGGTAAAAGATGATTAGATGATGTATGAGATTAAGGCTGGTGACATAAAATCTTGGGTCAAGAGAACTGGAGAGGTTTTCTTGATGAAGGCCACGCCTTCCATAGGCTGTACCACCATCAAGTAAGTAAATTTAGTGACTTAGGTAACACGTTTACGATTGGATGAACAATTGCTAGGAGTAACGTGCCAGGAGAATAAAAGAAAAATCATTTTAAATAACAAAATAAAAGCTATAGTCCAGAAGATAGCAAAAAGTGTCTGACTAACATCAAGCTAGAATTTTGTGTATAAATAAATCTTTTGGCACCTTCTTTATTAATTATCACCTTGATTATTGGTTTACTAACTAAGTTCGTACTTAGGATCATAAAAATCTCATTGTCCACCAAAAATGCCAAGACATGGCCTTTTTGGCCATGTCTTGCTCTCCATCAGTTTGTTTTTTTCAAATTCTATTGCCAAGCTATGTCCCACAGAAGAACTTAGCAGACCACATATTCTTAAAAGGCACCAAAAGATTTACTTATAGACAAAATTCTAGCTTGATGTGAGTCAGACACTTTTTTGCACCCTATCTCCTGGACTACTAGGAGAGAGTGTGAGGATGTATAGAACCCTACAGGGCTAACTGGTTGAATAGAATCTGAACCGCGGGGTATTAGAAAATTTGAAAAGTGTATATGGGATTGTACGTTAGGGTGGGCCAAAAAAAAAAAGAAAAAAAAAAGAATTTGAAAAAGTCCAACCTCGTAATACTAGTGTATGCATTAGAAACTATCATACATAAAATTTCGGCCCGATCGAATGACACCTAGGTGGTGCAACATTGCTTCAAAGCTTTAAAAAACACCATTTTTTAAGATTTTTTTTATATTTTAATTTTTAAAAAAAAATATTTTAGTTTTTTTTTAATTCACTTATTAGTATCTATTTGCTCTTTGCTGGCATATTACTTGATTGCAGGAAGAAAAAAAAATTAAAACAAGTTAATTATAGATTGAGATAAGTCGGTACATACATATGTGTGTACCATTGAGTTATTCCAAAGATAATAGAGAAATTAGTGTTATGCAGCTCCTAATAA
>KZ651912.1:1217312-1230426 GCA_001010745.2 Gerris buenoi
ATTAGATTTAGATATATAAATATTAAAAGATTTACAGAATAAATGCTGAACACTGACAAAATTCATAACGGAGAAAATGTCAAAATATCATGTTGCTCTAAAAAAAAATATGTATATTGTTTTTTTATTAATTTATCATGAATATGTATTTATTTATATACATTTAAATATCACAAATAATCAAATGTTTTTGGTATTTTTTTTTTTTTTTTCTTTTTAAATTTACATTTTACTGTTAACTCTAAAAAAAAATTATGTTTTTTTTTCTAATATCTAAACAAATAACTAGTTATTTAAACTTTTTTTTAAAAAAATAAATAAATAAGGTGTTGTTTTCTCAAGGTGGAATTAGTCAAATATCAAACAAATATAAATTGAACTAATGAAATATTCAAGAGAAGGAAATAATAAAAAATTTGTTTATCTACTTTTGCATACAAAAAATGTTGCAAAAAGGATATATTTTGTAAAATAAATGTTGTAATTAATCTTATTGGTAAATCAGTCAAAAGAAGTTTACCACTCATTAGAATGGTAAACTGCAACTAGCTTGTTTAAAAAAAAAAATTGTTTATCAACATTGAACTATCCGACAAACAATAAATTGACAAGTTCTTTAACTGAATGGTGGCATCCACAATATGAAAGATGTTAAGTCTATCTTTCGATGTGACCAATAGTGGAAAAGAAAGGCACATATTAAATCCATGGTGACATAGCTTTCACCAGATTTTTTTTTTTTAAATTGGAATTGCCTATTAACAACATTGAACAATTTAATAAAATTATAGTTCTTAAAACAATTGTGGTTTTCCAGCAAAAATCCACATTAGAAAAAGCAACCAACTAAATCGTTGGTGTTGAGGCTTTAACCAGAAAAAAAATTAAAATTCTGTTCATGATTCAACGTACGAAATTTAGTCATGAAATTTTTGTACTAGTAATTAGTTAATATTTCAAATTTGTGTTGTTTAAGTAGTATGTTATTTAGCTTTTTAAAAGAAATAAAAATTACACATTATATTATTATTATAAATATTATTTTTTAATCATTGTACTTAAAGGTAATGCCATAATGAAAAAATATTTTGAAATCAGCCAATTTTATGGTACTTCTTTAGATTGTTACTCCCCCTATGTGTTTTTATAATATAAATGACTGTAACTAAATAACTATTAAGACAAAGGGTATGTTTAGTCCAATGTACTTTGGGACAAAGGTATATCACTCAACTGTTTTTAAAAAGGGAGTAACAGTCTGAAGAAGAACATTCCATACACCTTCTTTAAATTGTAACTCCCCTCTGTTTTCTTCATAAGGGGAGTAACAGTCTAAAGAAGTGCCAATTTTATAATCTTGTTACTTTTAAACTAAGCAATTCCTACCATGCTAATTATTCAGTAACAAATAAACAATTAGATGCAAAAACTTTTTAAAAGCTACAGACATACCAATATGATAATTACCTTTAATATACTTTTATTTTTAAAAATACATTACATACATATGAGTTCATATATACTCACATAATGAATGAAAGAAAAAAAATAAAACATAATTATCTTACTTTGTAATATAATTTGGTATTAAAAAAAAAAAATAAAAATAAAAATACACACACATTGCTTGTTATATTTTCAAGGATATCTAAAGATTTGTTCAATGAAATGTTTTTTTTTAAAAAAATAAATCTACGAGATCAGGCATAAGAACAACAACACCTATTCAAAAAAAAATTTGCAAGTTTGAGCACTTCATTGATTACTTATTTGAGAATTAAATCAACTTTAGAGTAAAATTATACCATTGTATAATCTATAACTCAATAATCGTTATAAATAAAATTAAATCCAAATTTATTTATAATTTATACAGACAATAGGGGATAAAAAATGTTCATACACATGATTAACTTTTTTTTAAATCCCCAATACCCATAATACTATTAAATCATTACAGGATGGTAGGGTCCTTACTTTTGTGAGAAAGGGATGAATAAAATATATTTGGATACATTTTGATGAAAAATGACACCAAATCAAATCTTTACAAATACATTTTGACATAGTGCAGTTAACTTTTGGTGTTCCTTTTTAGTTACTAAGTCAAAGCTTTCATCAAAATTTAGAACCGATTATGTAACAAATACGTTCAAAGCTGACTGGAGAAAAAGGACTCCACAAAAAAAACAATGTTCCTTTTTTTGTGGTGTCCATTTTCTCCAGTCAGCTGTGAATGTAATTTTACATAATTAGTTCTAAATTTTAGGTAAATATATAATATTTGTAATAATTTGCTACACCCTACAAATAATGATAAAGAGGTTGTGATAGGCGGACATTTATTTGAAGAATATTTATAAAATATTAAGAATTTTTTTGCAGATTATAATAACAAATTAAATGTTTAATTGAATTGTTTCATGAAAAATATAATATTTTCAAAGATCTATAAAATTAATACAAAATCAACGAAATACTCAAACTTGCTCTAAGTATTTTTTTAAAAAAATATTTATATATGCATGCTTGACATGGATAAGAGTTAAATAAAGGAGTGGGATCGGAGGCTAGATTATTCTAATCTACAACGCTGAGTGGTTTTACATAGGCCATGCCTTGAGTACAGAAACAGGACTGGGATCATGGCTTACTCTTGTCATGGCAGTGTCTCCGCCTTCCGAAGCTAGTTCTCGTCTTCTCTCCGCCCGTTGCGCCTCTTCCAGCTTCTCCCTGTTCATCCCCGCCCCTAAATCCCCAATAGTTTAAAGTCAACACAACAAAATCCATTTCCAGGTTTTAATATTTTAATGTAAAATTGTTTTTTTTTTTTATTTTTAAAAAAAGAAATCTTGTAATTCGTGCAATGTAAAAGTACAGACACAAAGCCAAACATTAGATTTAGATAAGTCGTATTAATAATAGCAAAAAGTTTTAACTAAATTAAAAACAAAACCCCCAAAACTTATATAAGAAGTAGGAAAGAAATCAGTGATAGTACTTATTGAACAAACAATGTACAAGCTTCAAATTTATCTCGTACTACTAACGCAGTGGCAGTGATAAAGGCCCTGCAGACCCCGTGGCGCAGGGGGCCCATGGAAGGGAGATAGAGGGGCCCCCACTAAAAGTTTGCGGGCGTGCCCCCAAAGCCTTACCGCCGCTAACTGTACTAACAACTTTTTTTTTTTTTAAGAAAAAAACAAATTCCACTTTCAGTAGCAACCCTTAAAATAAGAATGATAAGGCTTAAGAAATAATAAATTAAATCATCTATACAATACTAAATTAGAATTATAAAAAATAATAGACTGTACAATAATATATTGCATTTATTATTTATTTATTTAACAAATTAAATAAACCTTGAAAAAAAAGAATGTAATATCTTGAAATAGTTCTTTTTTTTATGTTAAAAACTGTCTCGTGGTTACAGTTTCAATCTTTCAGTATGTCAGAAATATCTTTACCTGCATGATAAGAAAAAGTAAACATTATTCGAAAATTTAAACTTTTAGCGAATTTTCAAAGAAAATTAAGCTATTGCAATGGCTTCAAAATTTTTGTAATGCGAATTTTTGAAAAAAATTTCCATGGAAAATCTGTTTTAGGCCATTCTAAATCGATTCCTAAATTTTAAAACTTTTTTTATGCATGTATATATGTGCATACATATGTATGTATATATGAGTCAGTCAAGACTATATCTCCCCATAGGATGGACTTAAAAATTTCAAACAAATTTTCTTTGAAAATTCGCTTAATAAGTCATGGTGCGTGACTGGACTTTTTTTTATATTTATTTTGTAAATCCACATATTTGTTCAAAGTCATTTTATATGCCTAAATTATCAGTTCATATTTAAACTTTATTTAAGCGTTAATAAATACCCCAACATTTGGAATGAAGGAACAATTAATAATAAAAATGCAGAGCCAGAGAAAACCTAAAACTTAATTACGGTCCCTATAGGAGAAATCTATGCTTTATAAGCCTACCGCAGTTTGTTAATTTTAATGCACCGTGTTATTTAAGAAAAAATGTCATAATTCATACCCTTCAAGACAAGGCTTAAGTGGAAACCCTAGATTGTTACAAATAAATCCAAATTTTGTTCAGAAGGATCGACCTTTAAAAGAACGAAAATTGGTTTTTCAACAAATTTACAAACGAATTAACAGAATTGATAATATGGTTAGACTCAATTGTCAATTGATAGAAGCAAATTTTCAATGTTAGTAATTTATCATAATTATAATAATAATTAAAAAAGGGTAATGTTTGATTTCTGTGTCTGTACTAAAAGATGTAATAATTTTATTATTGTACATATAATAATGAAAAATAACAGAACTACCATCTCCAAAAAAAATTAAAATAAACCAAAAGCAATAAAAGAAACTTAAATTTTTTGATGAAATATCTTGATATTTTTTTTTTTTTTTTTTAAAAAAAGAAATCTTGTAATTCGTGCAATGTAAAAGTACAGACACAAAGCCAAACATTAGATTTAGATAAGTCGTATTAATAATAGCAAAAAGTTTTAACTAAATTAAAAACAAAACCCCCAAAACTTATATAAGAAGTAGGAAAGAAATCAGTGATAGTACTTATTGAACAAACAATGTACAAGCTTCAAATTTATCTCGTACTACTAACGCAGTGGCAGTGATAAAGGCCCTGCAGACCCCGTGGCGCAGGGGGCCCATGGAAGGGAGATAGAGGGGCCCCCACTAAAAGTTTGCGGGCGTGCCCCCAAAGCCTTACCGCCGCTAACTGTACTAACAACTTTTTTTTTTTTTAAGAAAAAAACAAATTCCACTTTCAGTAGCAACCCTTAAAATAAGAATGAAAAGGCTTAAGAAATAATAAATTAAATCATCTATACAATACTAAATTAGAATTATAAAAAATAATAGACTGTACAATAATATATTGCATTTATTATTTATTTATTTAACAAATTAAATAAACCTTGAAAAAAAAGAATGTAATATCTTGAAATAGTTCTTTTTTTTATGTTAAAAACTGTCTCGTGGTTACAGTTTCAATCTTTCAGTATGTCAGAAATATCTTTACCTGCATGATAAGAAAAAGTAAACATTATTCGAAAATTTAAACTTTTAGCGAATTTTCAAAGAAAATTAAGCTATTGCAATGGCTTCAAAATTTTTGTAATGCGAATTTTTGAAAAAAATTTCCATGGAAAATCTGTTTTAGGCCATTCTAAATCGATTCCTAAATTTTAAAACTTTTTTTATGCATGTATATATGTGCATACATATGTATGTATATATGAGTCAGTCAAGACTATATCTCCCCATAGGATGGACTTAAAAATTTCAAACAAATTTTCTTTGAAAATTCGCTTAATAAGTCATGGTGCGTGACTGGACTTTTTTTTATATTTATTTTGTAAATCCACATATTTGTTCAAAGTCATTTTATATGCCTAAATTATCAGTTCATATTTAAACTTTATTTAAGCGTTAATAAATACCCCAACATTTGGAATGAAGGAACAATTAATAATAAAAATGCAGAGCCAGAGAAAACCTAAAACTTAATTACGGTCCCTATAGGAGAAATCTATGCTTTATAAGCCTACCGCAGTTTGTTAATTTTAATGCACCGTGTTATTTAAGAAAAAATGTCATAATTCATACCCTTCAAGACAAGGCTTAAGTGGAAACCCTAGATTGTTACAAATAAATCCAAATTTTGTTCAGAAGGATCGACCTTTAAAAGAACGAAAATTGGTTTTTCAACAAATTTACAAACGAATTAACAGAATTGATAATATGGTTAGACTCAATTGTCAATTGATAGAAGCAAATTTTCAATGTTAGTAATTTATCATAATTATAATAATAATTAAAAAAGGGTAATGTTTGATTTCTGTGTCTGTACTAAAAGATGTAANAGAGCACAGATTTGTGGGTTTATATTCCTTCACTGATAGTCCGAAGATATAATATGGGGCAGAAGAATTAATATGAAAGAGCAGTTTGATTTTTATCCATATTTCTCTCGTTGACTTTGAAAGAATATTAATTAACTAGCCTTTACCCTGCCCGGGGCTCATGCTAGGTATCAGTGGATATGTTTCCAATTATCATGTGACCCTAGCAATTAAATAAAATGCCTACAGTCTGTGCCAAATGAGAGTTAGTGCGACGACAGCGCGGGAAAAACAAATGGGGTGGGGAGCCAATGAGAGCTCAAGATTTTCCCTCTGGATAACCATATAAGAAGGTAAATGTAGTTGCTTTATTATTTCCATCATAGGTTGGCTAATCTGTGTGTCACTCGATTTCCCATGCTGTCAACGCACTAATTCTCGTTTGGAACAGACTGTAAATACTTAAATTAATATAATAGTAAATTCCTAGATCTATTAAGATAAAGGGATGTTTAGCCCAATGTATTTTGGGACAAAGGAATATCACACTACTATTTTATACGGGGAGTAACAGTCTAAAGAAGAAAAATCCACACAGCTTCTTTAAATTATTAATCCCCCTCTGCCTTTTTAGAAGGGGAGTAAAAATGTAAAGAAGTGCCAAATACCCTTTGAATCGTAGTTTGGAGTTAATCAACAATTTTGAAGAAAATTACAAGCCAAAATATGCCATGAATTCGATTTAAAAATAATAACATATCAAAACTCATAAAATATTTTATAAAAAATAATGCTAATCTGAATATTATTAGCCATTAATTCTTAGTTATTATTAAATTAATTACTTGGTTATTATTTAATATGGTTATGATAAAATCATGCAATAACGATGTTAAGAAAATGATAACCCCCAATCAACATCAGACATGCTACATTAGATAAATCTAGTATATTAATCAATATTAAGATTAAATGGGGCCAAGTTTATAAGGGCATTACCTACCGACATAACTTAGAAGTACAGGGAGGAAGATAAGACCATGGGCGGCACCGAATATGACGATACCCATGTACATCCTGAAGTAGAAAACTTGGAATATTTGAGACTTGGCAAATCCAAGTACAAGGATCCCACCGAACTTAGTCAGTGTTATTCCTGAGAAAACCTGTCAACATTAAATTATTAAGTTAATATGTGTAAATATACTTGATTTAAAAGAAAAATAAATTATTTGAGACCATCTATGGGCTACTTTTGTTTCGAATTTATTTAACATTGAATGAATAGGTCCTCTTGATAATAGTCTGCCAATTAGCATTATAAATAACTTTTTTTGGTGGGCCGTCAAGAGGTGAAGTTAAAAATTACTTCATTAAGTAGTAATTGGTTATATTTTGTAACACACATAATTTCATCGTGTCCTATCAAACACGTTAATGAGGATTTGCTTTTACAATGTAATAGGCGCAGAAAGTTAAAACTTATATGGGACCAACAATGGGCTAATTATGACCTACCATCCAAATTTGATTAAAATTGGACATGATAGTTTTTAAGATGTTGGTATGTAAAAATTGAGCGACAGAACAACAGACAGACACGGAAACAAAAATGTTCCCTGATGTCTGAAACGGAGTTCTGTCTTTGAATATTTAAAAATCGGAGACCTAAAATTTTTTCGTTATTCAGAACAGTCACATAGTTTGAGTTACCTTCGGTAAGCTTGAAAGGAAAAGTTTGAAAAGAATATTTAAATATAATTAAAAATTATAATAAAAAATAACTTACAGAGCTTCCCATATTGGTCAAAGCATCTGATGCTCTTAAAATCCTCGTTTCTTTAATAGACGAGGCAAATGAATGAACCAGGTGACTGCAGAATTCCACTGATATACCAATAGCCTAAATTAAAAAATAAAATGTAATAATGAAAAACAATACATTAAAATAAACTAAAATTCTCAATTAACCCATTGAATGAGCTTAGATCCACTGTGGTTCCATGATGTGCTAAGGCTGGTGGTGGTTGGATCACTAGTGGATCTAACCACACCCTTCTGGCACTAGGCCTTTCCTCATGCCTCAGGTAAAACCTGCTTACAAAGGTCTACCAGCCCACTAGAAGGATCCTACCCACAGAGGATTCCACCAATATATTTAAAAAAAAAAAAAAAAAAAAAAAAAAAGATTAACTTTTAAATTGTGTACTCTCATTTGGTATAAATTAAACCCACTACAGAGGTACGTTTCCTTCATTCTTAATTAATTAAGAAGACGAGGTGAACGGGTTAAGGGGTTCCCGGTAGCTAATTATCATTCATGCTTTGGAAGTATTAGATCCTGGTTTGAGCCCTGACTCCTATGTTAATTTATTACATATGTATATTATAGTTAAACAAGCCCTTTAACAGCCCTTAACCTTCCATGGGAAGATGATGTGCCTCAATTAATCAGCACACACAACTATATAGGACAAAATTATGTCATATTTTACATCTAAGTAAAGTATAAGGTAGGCCTCTTCTCTCCAGAAATATCATCCAAATTTAATGTAGAGAAACTGGGTAAAAGTTTATCAAACCTTTTAGATAAATGAAACCCTTCTTTTTTTAATTGCTTAACAAAGAAATTTATATATTTTTTTAAAAATTATTATTTTTTTTTTAAAGTTGATCACAATGTGCATTCTCAAAAAATACAAAATACAAATAGCTGGACCAATCAGTAATTATATAAATCCATGGTTACGGATATGATCACCACCTATACTATAACAAAATTAATCTCCTTTCTGAGCTTTAATATATAATATATTTTTGTTTTAAGATCCTTGACTGAGTTGTTCTCCAATGCAGTATAGCGACCCATGATGAAAGAGGTGTAGTTCAATGACCAAAGAACATCTTCACACATAAAATTGTAATTAAAACAATTGACTGGTCGGCTGTTCTAAAGCAGTCTTCTTCAGATAATCTAGAGGTTACTGGATTGACTTTGAAAGTACAAGTCGAAAATACAAGTTTGGTTTGTACTATAAATTTAGATTACTAAATAGTTTAGGAGATTAAAAAAAAAAAAAAAAAGAAGTGGCCGGTTCCTCCATCCTATGCTGTTAATTGGGATACAAACAATAAATAAAGAAATAACAATAAATAAGATAATTCTGTTAAAATTCAGTAGACTCTTTTTAATCTGGCATTGTACAGCTTTGGACATTCTGCAATCCAGCACCAATCAAGCTGCTCGCATCCTGACTTTTTCAGGTGGATTGTCAACCTTGACCGGCATAGTTGCCAGAAAGACATAAATTAAAATATGTACTTTGTCAGATATTTATATCGCCTGCTCAGGTTCAGAATGTGTGTGGACACATAAAAAAATACATGTTTTCGTTGCTTACATATTCATCTAGAGCGATTTATCTTTGGTATTGAAGATCGCTCATTTGGCACAGCCATAGTCCTGAACATGCCGGATTAAAGAGCTCCTACTGATGTTATAATCTTGTACAAAAAAAAGGTATTCTTACCATTACGAGGTTAACCAATGAAACTGCGTTAAGACTAACACCCCAGAAATACATAAGACCTCCAAGATTGATAATGATCATTGTAATGGTGACGACTATGATAAGAGCCGAAGAGAAATCGATGCCCATAAGTACGACAGACACCAGGAAAATAGTTAGAAGAGATATCGCAAGGCTCTTCAGAGTGTCTTGCCACATTGTTAAGTACTGCTCGTAAAACACATAGAATATGCTGCGGAAAAAAATAAAATATAATATTAGTAAAAAAATTATACTATCACAAAAATAATATATTATGTATAATATAAATCAGGTAAATAAGCTCTTCCTCTTCTCTTCTCAAGAAATATAAATGCCAACAATCTTGATGTAAATCAACTAAAGATACGCAATATATCTTAATGATACTGTGAGTTAACATCGCAATGCACCAAACCTCCCGGAAGATGCTTCGAGGAAGCGAAACAACGTAATTCAAACCCTTTATGACACTCGAACTTCCTCGGAAAAACAGGAAATTTATTCAAGGTACGGAATTACCGTCCACATTATTAATCCTAATACTCCTAATTTTGTCGTTATATTACAACTATGATTTGCAAACCATCAAATTTAATAAATTGAACTTATTTTATCAAGAAACCAAATCAACCAAGTATGTTAAGTGCTAATCTAATTATATTGATTTTATGGAGTAATAAGTGTAAATAAGATTTGAAGAAAAATTAAAATACAAAATACAGACAAAGATTTAAGCCTTAAAGTGTGTTTAGGTCCAAACTCTCACCCTAAATAGGAAATTTCTCTTAAAAACTGAAGACTAATTTGTCAATAAATTATCATTATCATTAAAATTAGTACTTGTGATAAAATAGTTATTTATGTAATTAGAAGTAGGTAGCAAAATGAAATTTTACTGACGAGTGATTAAGTTAGCCTTTGAGTCGGAGGCGAGGACAGGCTATGAAAATTGACTGCCAAGGCGAAGTCAAGTCAGGCAATGAATGCACAAAGCAGAAATGTCTCATTTGCTGCTTTGTTGCATACAATATTTTATCTACTCACGCTATTTGGATAAAAGATGGAGGCTTAGGCAAAAAAATTAATACATTAATAATATTGCTTTGTAATAAAACATGTATAAAACTAAATTAAAATAAAATTAAACACAAACAAAAACAGAAGTTATGACAAGCACTAGTAAACTCTGCACTTTTCCTGTCTAGACAGGGAAATATTTCCTCTAGTCTAGATTACTTTCCTGCCTGTTTTTAATATTTTTATGACAAATCAGCGAAATAGTACTTTCCAGCCTAAAAATAGTTAAGTAATGCTTTAATTTTGCAGCCGTAAGTAGATAAAACTCATTTCATGGAAACATTTTGAGGCATTCACCATGGTTGTCAAAACGAAGGAGGAAAAAAATCAAACTAATGCTTCTTGATGCTCAGGGAAGGCAAAATATGCCCATTTTTGAAATAATTTTTATAATTTATTACTCCCCAATAGTCATTATCTTGGTTAAGTCCAAATAAAACTTACTTGCGCCCCAGAAGAGCAACACAAAATAAAGCAGTATAAATGTTACACTAATACCTGATTTCATCAGAAAACAATAAAGCCTAGTCTACATTGGTCGAGAAAACGGTCGAGTGGGCTAGCATGCTTTTTAGCACAGGGACGGGCGAATAGAATAGAGTTCTATTTTTTGGTAGAGTGGACTCTAAAGTCGTTCACACGTGCTTGAGATAGTAGCCTTAGTAAAGTGAGGTGTTTTCGTTTTTAGTTCTGAATAATCCCGCAGATGGAGGTATTCAATGTTAGGACGGACGTAGGGTGGGGGGTCTACTCGCCCGTCCGAGGTCGAGCTACTCTACCACCGCACTCGCCCATTTACTCGACCAACTTTTATCTACTCTCCTCGACCGTTTACTCGCCCTATCGTTCACATTAGGCAAGTAGCTCGGCCGAGTGCTACTCGACCTAGCTACTCGCCCGTTTACTCGACCAATGTAAACCAGGCTTAAAGGTGCGTTTACACCTGACATTTATTGCATGTTATTTATGTCAAACATAAATCTCAGAAGTCTGAGATGTATGTTTCTACTCTCAGCTATAAGTGTCGACACTTCTATACCAACAGATGTAAACACCGATTATTTGAAAATTCAAACTCCTCTTTGTACATTTACTGCAAATTTAAGCATTGCGAGAAGTTTCAGACATATATCTCCGACATAAATCTCAAACAATTTCTCTCAGATGGAAACACTCAAAGCGATTTCTGTCTGACACTTGAAATTTATTGCCGGAGAGAAGTGTCAGGTGTAAACGGACCTTAATATTTTCAAAGGAAATAATCAATAAAACTAAAATGTATAAATTCTTACCTATACGGGAATACTTCAATTGTAACATTAGAATTAGCCCGATGTAACTTCGTATTGATCATATTCGTTATATTGGCTGATACATCCCTAGCGGCTGTCATGGCAGTGTAGTAATCTTTAGACGTTTTTAAAATAGTGTGGAAAGCCATAAAATAAGTAGCATCGACATCAGCAAGTCCTGCTCTTCCTGATTTATATTTCACAGCCTAAAAAATAAATAAATAAAATAGACTGCCAATTGGTGTGGCACATTCCTCCCTTGCATCTTATCACATACTTTATTGATTTCATGCTTATACAAGCCATTATTGTCTAATTTGATTAATAGTTTCCCTCGTTTTTCTAATCTATTAAAATTGTAGAGCGCAGACGGTTAAAATTAATCTGGGGCTATCTGCGGGTTGCTTTTGATAAAATATAAAAGTTTCATACAAATCAGATAAGTACTTTTGAAACTAATAAATGTATGTTTGTAGGTATTTTGGAAGAGAAACAAATGGGTGCTGAAGGTTGAAACTAATATGGGACTAACAATGAGCTAATTATGACCTACCCTACAAATTTCATTAAAATCGGATGTCTGGTTTTTAAGATATGTTGGTTCGCAAAAATTGAGCACCAGACCAACAGACAGACAGATACGGAACCAAAAATGTTCCCTGATGTCTGAAATGAATTTTTAAAATTCAGGGGGTCATAAAATATTTTTGTTTTTCAGAACGATCACATAGCTTCCGTTACCTTCGGTAAGCTCGGCAATCAGAAACAATGAAATGTAAAGTTGGAGACTTTACGAATTGAGCACACAATAAATTGAAAATTATCTCAAATAAAATACTAATTTTGCATAGAGTATTCAATGAATATAAAGTCCAGTCATGCACCATCACTTAATGAACGAATTATCAAAGAAATCTGTGTATTATTGGCTTATGATAATATAGAAAAATGATGGTTTAGAATTTGGATGGGTGAAAAATGTTTGGGTACACACGGGTACGGGGTACAAAAGTCAAAATAGTACTTACCCTTCAAGATGCACATCGTTGGAAAGCTCTTTAAGAGTACAGTAATTGTTCTTATGTACACTTTCATCATATTTTCATTTAAAAGGGGGTTAAAATGGAAAAAACACGATTTCATGCTATTTTTGACCCTAAATTGTCAAAATGTGACCCCTAAATGAACTCCAAAAACTCATCCTTTCTTTTGATATGATTGACATTTTAAAATTTGTTTGAAATTTTTAAGTGCATCCTAAAGGGAGATATCGTCTGGAGTGACACATATA
>KZ651912.1:1242818-1254204 GCA_001010745.2 Gerris buenoi
TGCGGATTTTTTCCGAACTAACTTTTCATTCAGCAAATTTGATGAAAACGAATTAAATTCTGCTGAAAAATGACTAAAAGTATTAAAATATTGCATTGTCATCGTGTTCTGAGCTGTTCTGAAAGTTTCAAATATCTAGCTACTCGGGATGTTAGTTAAAATTCGATTGCAAGATTTGTACTGGACAAACAAACAAACAAGAAAGCAAACTAATAAAAACGTAGTAAAAATGCACAAGTTTATACTAAAGCTCTCTGGTTTTAAAAAAGGTTAACTGTTGGTTTCTCTACTGATATATCTTGCTAGGAGTTAGTTTAGATTAGAGTATAGTCGTGTTTGCTAAGAATTAAGGAAAGAGTAGTAAGAGGATTACTTGACTATTAGTACTAGAGTATAGTGGAACCAAGTAGTGAATATTACTTGCACTCGGTTGTCGCGTGCTCTCTAATAAGTAGTAATTAAAGCCTTTAGTCTCTCCACAGAGAGACAAGGTTTTTTTAGTTTTATTTAGCCACCGAAACAACTCGGCGACCTTTTACACTCTCGCAGTAACTCACAACACCAAATTATGCGACCAACGTATAAACTGACTTAAAAAACATTTACAATATTGTCCTAACAGAGAATTCTCAGGGAGATGAGACACTTTCTACGTTTCCATGATGTTTAAATATGGATTGAATCCTGAATTTTGGATTTAACAAGTTAGGTGTTTCTATGAATTTTATTAAATCCTTATTCAATACACCAAACTTTTACTAGATTACTTTGATAAAGGTTATAAATAATTTTGTAACCTTCACTTTGTAGTACTTCTTTACTTTGCTACTCCTCTTGTCCTCTTATAAAAAAAAACAGAGGAAAGTAACAATCTAAAGAAAGTGCACGGAATGTCCTTCTTTAGACTGTTACTACCCTTACAAAAACAGAAGTGTGATGTTCCTTTGGTCCAAAGTACATTGGACTAATCACATATTCCTTTATCTTTATATAGTTATTTAGTAAAAGTTATTCATATTACAAAAAAAAAAACAGAGGAGTAACAATCTAAAGAAGTACCTAAAATTAAGTAAAGACTAAGACAACTATTTGGGTGTTAAAAGATATAATAAATATAAAGCATTCTGGAAAAGAGGTACAAAAAAAAAACTCAGGGTTAGAGGTAGAATCCAGTGTTGGTCCTAGAGAATGCTGCAATCTCCTGCCCATTGGAGCTAAACGGGTGAAAAAGGTGTGTAGGTCACAAGAGGTGACCTTCTATCACTACTTAACACTGCACAGTCAGAAGATGGTTGGTTTCTAGGGAACAGAGTCTCCCTAGATGATTTATGAGCTGTTTTACTAAGGTAAGATGTGGAAAAGTCCGCCCTAGTAAAGCAACTGACTGTGTTAAGGAGGTAGAAGGGCTGGTGCAGGTGGTTTATAAGATTCCACAACCATTAAAGCTTTAAGAAGAAAAAAAGAATGGCTGCCAAATCGAATTAAGGATGCAGGAGAAGTCAGGCAGCAATCTAATTGATTTTATTACCTCGATTCAAACTACAGATTGACAGTGTCTTTTTTAGTGGCCATTTTGTAGTTATTTCACTCAGAAAACAGAAAAAGAGAATGAAAACAATAATGGTGTCACTTTGTTTTAGCTTTAGCATTTGAAATATAAACACATAACCTGATAAATTATATCAACAGCTATTTTGAGGGGCTTATATATCAAGCACTTATATATAAATGTCTACTTACAGTCTGTGCCAAACGAGAGTTAGTGCGTTGACAGCGCAGGAAAAACTACCAAATGGAGTGGGGAGCCAATGAGAGCTCAAGATTTGCCCTCTGGATAACCATATAAGAAGGTGAATGTAGTGGTTTTATTTTTTCCATCAGAGGTTGGCCAATCTGTCAGTCACTTGATTTCCTGCACTGTAAATGCACTAACTCTTGTTTGGCACAGACTGTAAATAGCAAGAAACAAAGTTACAGATTCACGTTGACAGGTTGCGTGCCCATGTTCTTAACAACAGTTTGATATATAATCACATTAAAAGGGAGGTTTCAAAGTTACAGAATCAGCCTCATAATTACTTGGGGCCTAAACACAGAGAGCTAAAACCATTTTAACCCTTTGACTGCGGAGGTATCACCAGGTGATATCTAGCATTTTCAACTGAGTGGCGGAAGGTATCACTTAGTGATACTGCATGGTTTGGAAAGGCGTGCGTTATTCGAGAGAGGGGATAAAGGAACTTCTTTGAACAGGTTCTTTAGTTGTGCGGCCGCCTCAGAGATAGACCCAACATCATTTCACCCGTTTACTCCTGCTATACTGGTTTGCAGACCTCTTTTTTTGTAGACTTGCAACACCCGCTCCTGGATAAGAACCTAAGGGAAAAGTCCCGCAGTCAAAGGGTTAAAACTAATTGCATCAAGGCACGTTGCTAAGTGGTAGATCTCTTTTCGTCTTTAATGACTTTAAAGAGAAGCTCAATTATTATTTAAAAATAATTCCTCTCCAGATAAGAATCCCTCTTACCTGAAGAGCACTTAAAGCCCCTCGGACTCACTTTTGATACAAAGCTTTTGGTCTTTATTCTCTATCTCTCTTAACACACTTAAAACTATTGATTTAACTTACTGTGAGCAAGACTTGAAGTGGTCCAGGTAGTTTACAGTTAAGTTATTAATAACATCGGTGGAAGTTTCTTCAAACGTATCGATATCATCCTGATAGTAACCCCAGATGCTTTGAACGACACATTGCTTAACTTTGACTGGACCGAGGAAAGGAGATGAGAGAGGTGCATAGCAGATTTTCTCTAAACCTTGACCCTCATCTTGACCAATCTGTAGAAAAAAAAAAAAAAAAAAAAAAAAAAAACATTGTAAAACGTCGCTGGATTAGAAATGAAATTTGCTAAAGGTGGATAGTAAAATAGTTGTATATAGGTGTTGTGTCTTTGAATGCTTCATGATATTATAGTAAATGAAATAATTTGAAACATACATACACCTGAATCGGCATGTTTTGTACATAATTATATCACAGTTTAATAAAACTGAAAGCTGTTTAATACATATAAGCTATAATTTAAATCAAATTATAATTATTATTAACACTGGGAGACAGACAGAGAAAAATAGACTCCAGCGCCGGGACTTGAACCAAGGGCCTCTACATTTCCAGTATAGCGCTCTTTCCAAACAAGAGCACTGTAACAGAAATATAGAGGCCCGTGGTTCAAGTCCCGGCGCTGGAGTCTATTTTTCTCTGTCTGTCTCCCAGAGTTAATAATAATTATTATAATTTGATTTTAATTAAAATTTAAACTTTCCTTAGTATGAATACTACCAAAAACTTAAAAATTGAACATATAAGCTATTATAAATTAATAAAAGACTATAACTCTGTAGGTATGTCCAACAAAACAAATAATTGAAGAGTGGAGACAAATAACGAGACAAGCGCAACTTGAGCGATTTTAGAATTTCCAGAGTTATAGGCCTCCTCTAATGCCTCTTATCGTTAGTTTAATAAAAAATTATCAACAAAAATATCATTTACACATGTACAATATAAATATTTACTATTATCCAGTACTCTCCGAATTTTTTTAGCAAGAACAGGATGGAATAGTAATCTAGTCAGCTTGAAGATTACCCAAAGAGGGGTCAAAGTATTGAAATAATGAGCTTTTAATTTAAAAGAAGATAGTGGATTTTAATTATAGCATGTAAATTAAAATAAAAATACGGTTGTAAAATAAAATAATGAAATAATTTTCTTTAATAATAAGTTAATTTTTTTTATTTAGCACCTGCAAGAGGTCTACAAAGACAGTCAAGCAATATTAGTTGTGTTGCTAAATCGACAATATTTCATATAAATCATTCATATCTCACAGAAGCCATCCACATAACAAAAGTGAGTGAAGTTGTGTGCAACGGGACACAACCTTATTCCGTCCCTTGGGGCGCTAAAGGAGTTGAAGTTGTTTAAATGACAATTGCCCAGCGTTATTTGTCCGCACTCTTCAAATTGTTAAATAACTCAATAATCTTTTACACCTGTGTTAAATAATTATGTTTATAACTTGTTTTTACCATGATAAAAAATTTATGGAAAATAAGAACACACAAAAAAAGTTATCGTTCTATTATTCTTAATGGATAAATAATAATTGAAAAACAGACCTTAAGAATAGCGTGCTGAAGTTTGAGAATACTCAGAAGGAAATCCTTGTTAAAAACAGGTCCAAATGTAATGAGGCCTGAAGAAGTATTATGCACAATCTAGAAAAAACAAACGTCAACACATAATTAATATACTACCTTAATTGATAAGTTGTTTGATAATTTGATATTCCATTTTAACATGTTTTTGCCATACTAAAAAATTTCAATAAATGCAAATGGAAAACTTAATAGTGTCACAATCATAGCACTAATGAGAACAGCTTTAAAGTGATTAAAACTAAGAAGTAATTTTAAAAAAAACACGTAACGAGGATGGCAAAAAATAATTTAATTCAAATCTCTCTCATTTCAAATCTTAGTGTTTTTTTCTTTTTTCTGTTCTTTGTTTCTTGGTTTACAACAGATGAATTGTTTGTAAGTCCACACGACCAGATTATACCAAATAGAACTAATCTGCGAATAATGTTTTAATTTTCAAAAAATGCAAAAAAAAATAAATAAATAAATAAAATACATAAAAAATTAAGGTTAAGTGAGTGATTTTTTTTTCTTTTTTAAGTTTCAATGACACAATCCAGCTTTAGATTTTATAATAACTGAGGAAATCAGAGAATACTTAATAGGGCAAGTCGGGAGCCAGCTATCAATGATTCGAGGCGAATCAAGATTGTGGGTTCAAACCCACAACCACACCATATCCGCTTGGGCACAATGTACAGGTATGATGTGGGAAGTGGCTGGAACTCTCCACCACTGGGTTAGTAAAATGGGCCCAAGACCAAAAGATGACCTGATAGCTACATTCGAATAAGTGGTTCCTCCTTCCCATCTAACCCCTACTACTACTGATAAGGCAAGTTATATATAAACCATTTGCAGAAATATTGAAATAAAGCCCCCTATACATGAGGGAACCTGGTTCGCCGATCTTGTTCCGCAAGAACCAAGTTTAACTGAGTGTGTAGATTTAACGTTATAAGTTCGTAAATTTGGAATTCCATCAGGTTGGAACTTAATTCGCTCAACAGAGATCAGCGAACCAGATTCACATGTGTATAGGGGGCTTAACCCATTTAACATGTCTTCCAATTCAGGAACATACCTCTTTGGAAGGTTTAAATAATATCAAATGATATTACATGATTTAAAATTGAATCTTTTTTAAAATTAAAAAAAAAAATTAAAAAATGTTGTGATCCTCTGTGGATAAAAACACCACTGGCCTGGCGAACCCTTGAGTTCTACCAAAGGCACGAGGAAAAGAGTGGTGGAGTGTCATAAGGGTGTGCTTGGATCCACTAGTGATTCAACCACCACCAGCCTCAGCACATAATGGAACCACAGTGGATCCAAACCCATTCAACTGGTTAAGAACCAAAAGCTTAACCATAACAAACCTCAACAAAAATACACTGAAGTGTGCTGATCAAGTCAGAACTAAAAGATACTTACATCAGGTAAACCAACAGCATGTATGATAACTTGTTCAGTTCTGTAGAACGGTTCGAACTTCTCGTCAAAATATTTCTTTTCGACTCTAGATCTGCTGTCAGGAGAAGCCCATAGTTCGACTGGATCTGTGGTAATTTGAAGGTATTTAATTCCGTGGCCTAGACCGATAACTACACAAGCACCGAGAAGTAGAGTCGACCATGGTTTACTCGCACATACTGTAACACAATACGAATAGATTAAATTTACAAAAGGATTAATAAAAAATAAAGGATTTTCTTTAATATGTACATAATTGGAGATAAACAAGCCACAGTTAAACAAGTTAACACTTTTTTTTGCATTTGATGTAGCAGCACAAGTTGTGAACATTAATTTTCACTTCTAGTTCCTAATAAGAACATTGAAGGACAAGTGTAATTAAAATATACACACAATTACAGTAGATGCTGCTACAGAAGATTAAGAGCTCAAGTGGAGTTGATATTAATAGAATAATGAAAAACGGAAAGCCTCTCCACAAAATGTATGTTTATTTCACATAACTAGTTTTTCGGCCTCTCGGCCATCATCAGAACCGGTAAAAGGTAAAGAAAATACCTGACGCTGTGACATGAGAGACTAAACAAGGACTGTTTCTTGTCCCTATTCCAGTCCGTCGACTCTTCTCATAAAACACATAATTTTTCCATTAATAAAGAATAGAAAAGATCTTACGCATTCCCAAATCAGTAAAGTACTGTTGAAGTTTGTTGTCCAAATACGCTCCGAGTTTTTCAAGAAAAGATGAAGGTTGAACAATAGTAGTCGGAGGTGGGTCAGATGCACTCCTTCCATCTGTACTACTAACAACACCTACAAACAATACCAAAATATAATTAGAAAAAAGTAACAATAGTATTCTATACATTTAACTAATGCATAATAAAAGTTAACTCTTATTATGCAAGATAAGGAAATTAAAAAAAAAAAACTTCAGTACTACTATTTTAAATAATACATTTCTTAACTTATTTTTTTGAAAATGTTAAGAGCTTCATAATTATTGTTATTTTATAATTTTTTATTTACAATTCAAATAAATTATTGTATTACTTTTAATAAACGCTTTTTATTACAGCACAATTCGTAGTGATAAACCAGAAGTAAATTAACTATTTAAAATAATAAATAAATAAATAAGTTCCCTGTATAAAAGAATAAGTTAGCATTCTTATTCTTCAACCCCTGATTCTAATTCACACAATGTTTTAGAATGACAAACTTAAATCGAACAAGATCTTAGATCATTTAGTTAGCAGCTGAAAATAAAATAGTTTTAACACTAGCTCTCTAGAAATTTAACTTGATAATTAATATAAAAGAGGTAAATTTAACTTGATAATTAATATATAAGAGGTAAATTTAACTTGATAATTAATATAAAAGAGGTAAATTTTACTTGATAATTAATATAAAAGAGGTAAATTTAACTTGATAATTAACATAAAAGAGGTAAATTTAACTTGATAATTAATATAAAAGAGGTAAATTTAACTTGATAATTAATATAAGAGGTAAATTTAACTTGATAATTAATATAAGAGGTTAATTTAACTTGATAATTAATATAAAAGAGGCATAAATTAAATATTGAAAACTTTTTTCTTCATGCAAGATTTAGTTCTTTGAAGAGGAGCCACAGTGACCATGGTATTCTAGGCACTTGCCATCAATAAGTCTAGGCAAATAAAGGTTGTAGGTTCGATCCCATGCCGTGATACTCTGATTTATATAGCTCACTAATGACCACACCATACCCACTTCATCAGTACAATGTACAGGTATGATGAGGGAAGTGGCTGCAACTCCCCACCACAGAGTTAGTAAAATGGGCCCAATGAGGGCCTTATTGTTAGGTTCCAACAAGGGATTCGTTCTACCCATTTAATCAGTACCAGTTATCAGAACCAGTATCAGTTCTTTGAATGTGTTCAGTTCTGTAATTCCTTTTCATTTTGCTCAAGATCATTTCCATTCAATTATTCTACGGCTTGTTAAAATTATAATGGAGTCAGCCAGAAGTAGATGGTCATACATCACAATGTAGAAAGCCATAATGCCATTTTTTATTTTCCCTTAATCTTAAAGGCAAATACTATTTGCGCCTATTTTAAGAATGGTATTATTTAAATATATTATAAACAGCTGAACAGATTGGTATTAACTATTTTGCCTCAACAGTTCCACAATATTGTCTTATTTACCTAAAATTCAGCCGATATGAATAATATATAGATCAATATTACATATCAGATTATATTTTTCATGAAAATATTTCTTTTCATCTCTAGATCTGCTAGCAAGAAGAAGCTTCTTAATAATTTCATAATAATTTGTTTAATTTCTAAATCAAAAGCTATGAAATTAGTGGGTTTGCAATCAATATTTTTCTTATCACCTTATTAATCCAGTTAATACAGGTATGATTCCAGTATAACATTTAAATATTAACTTTAAGAGTTTAGCGTCGATAAGGAAATGTTTTACTAATTTTTCAATATTCTTAACTTTTATTTTTATTTTTTAAAGATCTCCAATATAAAATTATTTTATTTTATAATTATAATAAAGTAAATAAAGCCATAAGTGTTAATGTCTACGGTTCCATGAAAAAAAGATGTAGAGTTATTATTTTCAATTGATAATTATACATAAACCCAATTTAATTATTAAAATAAATGTATATAATCTAAACCTCAAGAACCAAGATATTTAAAACACACTTAATAAAAAGCTCAAGTGTTTTTTTATTTACTTTTTTCAGTTTGCTTTGATGAAACAACAAACATTCTAGGAAGTATTCTAGCTGCACTTTTTAGACTTTTTCTTATATTAATAGATCAGGCGGACATACAGTGAGCTCAGATTTTTATAAGCAAAACTTCGATAAACTTTTCCAAAGTGAAGATCAAGATTTGTTAATAATAAAATTTTCAGCACCCTAACTCAGTTATACCTAAAAATTAAATATTCTCATATTCTAATTTAATTAATTTAATTTATCACCACTTTCCCTCTTCAAAATAGACACCTCTATTCACACACAAATCATATAATTAAATTAATCACTTTAAAAATAAGATTCATTGATAAAATTATCTAAAAAATAAAAATGGTTTTTACAAAAAAATATTAAAAAAAAAAAAAAAAAAAAAAAAAAAAAAAAAAAAAAAAAAAAAAAAAAAAAAAAAAAAAAAAAAAAAAAAGTATAAAAAAGTAACAAACGAAAAAACACGAACATACAACAAATAATTTTGAAAAAAAACTATTGTCCAAAAGAACTTTAAAATAGACAAATAGAACTAGACAAACAAGACAAATAGAAGAAAAGAGAAGTAGGTATTATAAGAAAAAAATTTAGGAAAAGAAGATAACATGCAATACAAATGCTGTTTTATTTATTTATTTATTCATTTTTTTCAAAACACCATCAACAATAAGGGGAATTAACTTCAATATAATATAATAATATCATATTATTGTGATCAATTATATTTTGTGTGTTTGAGTACAGTGAAGTATGTATAATTAGACAAAGGTAATTAGGGCAGGTGTCCAATTTTGTGATTCAAGAATAAAATCGATTAGATTATTGGCAAGCCACAGTAATCAATTTTTAATTAAAACCCGGATTATCACCATCTTAAATTAAAGTGGTAAATAAATAAATAAAAACTCTAGAAAAATTAAAACTATTCAAGTCTCTACAGTCTATAAGATTAGAGTTGGCACAATCGAAGGCGGGAAACACAAACGCGGAGGTAGTTTTGGAGTTATAAAAAGGGAAAATCGGTGTTGCCATGTTATATTTTTTTTTGTGGAACAGGGGTAGAGTAGAGAATTTTTTTTCTGAAGTTGCATTCAACATGGAGTACCAATAAAATCGTTTCCCTCAAAATTTTCCCGCCTTTTGATTATGCCAACTCTAATCTTATAGACTGTAGAAATATATAATTTGTCAAAGTTTAACCTTTATAACTTTAGTCAGAAAGTAGATTAAAATGAATTACAAAATTTGCACTTAATAAACAAGTCAAGAGTTAAAGATGTCTTTAATAATGAATGAATAAAGTAATTAATTAATTAATCAATAAAAATGAATGAAGTAAAGAATGAATTTATCATTTTTAACTTTATAACATTTAATGGTAATAATAATAATAATAATGGTTTTTGGCACAAAAGCCATTACCGTCTTGACTGGCTTGGGCCTGCCAAAGTGTTTATACAACTAAAATATGTAAAGGATTACAGGGGGTTGGAATATCGCACCATTAGCTGTATAAACTTTAGTATTGGCTTCCGTAACCGTATGGATGCCACTTTACTAAAGTAGGTACCCATTTATAACGCGGTCCTGGGTTAAAAGCAAGTGTGTGGCACCTTGCTGGAGTCTGGAATCGAACGCATGGTGGCAAATGCAGTAGCAATTAGCTACCAGGTTCCCCCAATTTATTAGTAATAGCATTTAAGGAGGAGGTGAGAATAAATAAAGAATTTCTTAATTAATCTAAAGAGTAAATATAATTGATGGTTTCTTAGATCATTTAAGGAAAAAATTAGTCCGAGACAACTCAAATTTTCTAAGATACAAGTTCATAATTACTTAGCCCAGAGTTTTCCATTTATTAGTTTACAGGCTTAGTAGTATTAGTTCGTAATTATTATTGAACATTTTATTAAAATTTATCATAAGAATAACTTCTCCTCGGAGGGGAATCGAACCCGGCCTCTCTCGGCCTGCGTTCCCGGAAAAAGCTTTTCCCGGGAAAACGGCTTATACCATTAAATTTGAAATTTAAATGAACTACATTTTAGATTTTTTTTTTTAAATGAAAATCGTTGCAACTGTTTTTGAGATTTTTTTAATGTTTATTTAACAAGAGTTTTGGGGGGTAGTGCCCCTAAATTTAGAGCTAAAATTCATTTCTCAATTTTGTCTTAGGGTAGGATTTTTTTGGACATTTAGGTCAAATTTCGCCAAAATCGTCACAGAAGTTTAGGCTCCACGCATCTGCACAGATGACGGCCAGACATTATTTCAGACTCAGGGGAACTCAAAATGCATAAATCCATCAAAATCTCAAAATAGAATTTTAACGCCATCACAATACTTTCTCTTCATAAGAGAAAGTAAAAAATCAGTAAATAAAATATAAATAATAAAAACGATAAAATCACAAAAGAATAAGTTTTGAATGAAGGCTATTCACTATTTTCAGTGAACTAACAACGAATTGGTGAAATGATGAAATTAAAATGAAAAACAATCTAAGTGGTTAAAAGCTGTTTTAAAACATTTTATACTGCGGTTTAACAAATTGTTTTTCTTTTATTTTACTATGAATAAATTTAATAATATAAAAGTCCAATTAACAAATTTACATTCTTTGATTCCAACTTATGACAGATCCCAAAACCAAACAAAGATAAAAAAAAAATAAAACCAATTAATTATACAGATATTTTAAGTTGGACAAAAATATATTATACGTAAAATAAAATAAAATAAATATTAACATGCAATAAAATAGAAACGGAACCAGATTACAGTTAAAACACTTAAAGAAATGTAAATAAAAGCACTCAAATTTAATTAATAAAATAGAAGCAAAAGATAAGAAAGAAATATAAATAAAATATTTACATTTAAAAAAAAAAAAAAAAAAAAAAAAAAAAAAAAAAAAAAAAAAAAAAAAAAAAA